>JALMQS010000407.1:0-35634 GCA_024734495.1 Forficula auricularia
AAGATTGATGAGCAAAGATTGCGACTTTAAGAGCGTCACAGCGACCGAACACGCTAATCAATATGTCCGCGATGCTTTTATTAGTGGATTGTATTCAGGCAACATTCGTCAGAGACTCTGGAAAATGTTTCACTTACATTAGATGATGCTATAAAGCAAGCTATGTCACTCGAAGCCGCTCAGAATCAATCTGAGAGGTATCATTCTCAAGGTCTTATAAATACCACCTCAGTACATTTTCAAAAGAGGCTACCGAAGACTCTCGTGTGCTCATAATCACTTAGTTAATAATAACAATACACAACCAGTCGTGCATACTATGCAGAGTCATCCGGAAGATGGAAAACAATTTGATTTCAGCTGCTAGTTTTCGTCCACGCCCGCGAGTGCTAAATGTTTTTTCTGCGGCTATAGGAGGCATTCCCGAGACCAATGTCCTGCTAGAGAAGCGACTTGTAATAAATGTGGCAAATCTGGAGCACTGCAAAGGCTTGCAAGTCTCGGCCTCAATCAATCAAGAAGGGAATAACTTCTTCATTGATAGCTTCTATTGAGAGCAGAACTCTTCTAGCTAAAGCCCTGGTCGAAGGACAAATAAATGAGATTCCGGTTACGTGTCTGGTTGATACTGGTAGTTCAAATAGCTATATAGACCTTGACTTCGTAAAAACCAGCTAAACTTTATCTAGGATGGTCAAGTGCTCATGGCCAACACGTCTCTCTCTTCAAACCTTGAAGGATTTGTAGTAGAAGACTTCAGGCTTCAAAGCACCACTACCGCGATATAAATTTTCCGTACTCAAGAAACTGTGTGCCAATGTTCTCATAGGCAATGATACTCTGAGCCTACATTCCAGCGTGGACATGACGTTCGGAGGTCAACGTGAATCTCTGCAGATTTGTAGCTCATCCGCTGCCAATGTACCTCCGGCTCGTCTATTTGGAAATTTAACTCCCGATTGCAAGCCTATCGCAACAAGGTCAAGACATTATTCAGATGAAGACAACCAGTTCATCAGCGGAGAAATATCTAAATTGCTCTCAGAAGAAGTAATCACAGAAAGCTCATCCCCTTTGGCGTGCTCAAGTTCTTGTAGCGAAAAATGAAAACCATAAGAAAAGGTTAGTAATTGACTATTCCCAAACTATTAACAGATTTACTTTACTTGATGCGTATCCCTTACCGAACGTAGATGTTTTGATCAGAAAAGTTGCCAAGAATAAGATTTTCAGCTCTATTGACCTAAAAGATGCATATCACCAGATTCCAATAATACCCGCAGACAGACCCTTTACGGCATTCGAGGCCTGTGGAAAGCTTTTATGAATTCACGAGAATTCCCTTTGGGGTTACTAACGGAGTAGCTTGCTTCCAACGTGCTATAGATAAAATTATTCATGATGAAAATCTGCCGAAAACTTATGCGTATCTAGATGATATAACGATCTGTGGAGAGTCGCAGCAAGAGCATGATCATAATCTATCCAAATTTCTTGATATTGTTGAACAATATGGAATAGTAATAAATAAAACTAAAAGTAAATTTTCGCGAAAGAGTATAAATATTCTTGGTCATCTTATAAGTTACCAGACAATTAGACCTGATCCCGATAGACTGAAGCCCCTTTCTTGAACTGCCTCCTCCAACTAATTCAGCCTCTGAAACGTATCATGGGCTCGTTTCAGCATATTACGCAAAGTGGATACCTAATTTTTCGGAGAAAATTCAAAATTTAATTAATTCAAAATCTTTTCCCTCTGGGACATCAAGTTCTTGAAGACTTTGAGAGTATTAAACGCGAAATCGCTAACGCTCTCGTAACCACCATTTCAGATGACTTACCTCTTATCGTTGAAACTGATGCCTCAGATTCTGCATTGGCAGCGACGCTGAGCCAAAATAACAAACCGGTGGCGTTTTTCTCACGGACATTATCTAAATCTGAAAAAGTTCATTCTGCAGTGGAAAAAGAAGCTGCAGCCATAGTAGAAGCTCTGAAGAAGTGGAGAGTCTTTTTTAATGGGTAAATCATTCAAGCTGATTACAGATCAACAGGCTTTATCCTTTATCTTTAATAAGAAACAGTCGAGCAAAATAAAAACGACAAGATAATGAGATGGCGTATGGAATTAGCGCCCTATGACTATGAAATCATATATCGTCCAGGAAAGGGAGAATGTTAAAGCGGATATGCTTTCCCGTATTTGTGGAGCTATTTATACCTTAGACAAACTCAACGAGCTTCATCAGTCTCTTTGCCATCCAGGAGTGACTAGAATGCTCCACTGGGTGCGATCAAAGAACTTACCCTACTCGGTTGAAGAAATTAGAAAATAACGTCAAAATGTCCAATTTGTGCGGAAGTCAAGCCAAGATTTTTCAGATATCAAGGTCAACTCATTAAGGCAACGGCTCCTCTAGAACGTCTGAACATAGATTTTAAAGGCCCCTTACCCAGCAATAGTAAAAATAAATACATCCTGACCATAGTAGATGAGTACTCACGTTTTCCCTTTGCTTTCCCATGTTCGGATGTTAGCTCGACTACTGTCATTAACTGCCTTACTCAACTATTTTCAATATTTGGCTTGCCTGCGTTTATTCATTCAGATAGAGGTTCAGCATTCGTTTCTCATGAAGTTTCATCATTTCTTTATTCTCTCGGAGTTGCTAGTAGCCATTCTTCTCCATACAACCCTAGGGGAAATGGCCAGGTGGAGAGATACAACGGTATAATTTGGAAAGCTATCAACCTGGCATTAAAAAGTAAAGATCTACCTGTGTCTAAATGGGAAACAGTACTATCAGAAGCACTTCATGCTGTGAGATCTCTATTATGCACCTCCATCAACTGTACACCTCATGAGAGACTATTCTCTTATCCACGCAGATCCTCAAATGGAGCAACATTACCAGCGTGGATGCTAAAACCAGGCCCAATCCTAGTCAAAAAGAATGTACGTTTGAGCAAATACGAAGATCTGGTAGAAGAGGCAGAACTACTTCAAGCCAATCCTGAATATGCTAGAATTAGAAGGAAAGATGGTACTGAGGCTACTGTCTCCATCCGACATCTCGCTCCAAGAGGTAGTACAACTCTCACGGAAGAACATCCTACACTTGACTCAGATGATTCAAATGCTTCACAAGAAAGTAGCCTGGGGCCACATGAATCACGGAGTGTCGAACCCGTCTTGCCCCAGCCACAAGATACTTCCATCAGTCGTTCCCCAACCAGTGTCCCTTTCGAACCAGCCTCTCCCCAGCAACAAGATACTTCCATCAGTCGTTCCCCAACCAGTGTCCCTTTCGAACCAGCCTCTCCCCAGCAACAAGATACTTCCAAGATACAACAAGGTTGTTCCCCGGCCAGAGTGTACTCTGGTAAACCTCAACGCACTCGTAGAAAGCCAGCCTACCTCGAAGATTACGAGCTATAATTTTGGAGGGGGAGAATGTCATAGTTAATAGTATCTAAGCTTCCTACATTATCATGTATGCGGTGTTTCTTGTTTTGTTTATTGAATCGCATTGTTATTATTATTATTCTCTATACTCATGTTTCTCTTTTGTATTAATCTTTAAGTTAATAAAAACCTAATACAGGTCGTTTTGTCTAATTCTTTACAATGACCATATCTCAACCACTGCTAAAGCTGCAGCGCGCAAGCTTGGTCTCCTATTTAGGTCTAGACGCCAAATTCACCCACCCTTCATGAGACATGCGGTGAAGTGCTCACGAAGAGGACCTAAATTTCTAAAGCAATCTCATGTTTTCTTTTTTGTGAGCTATAAAACCAATGACAAACCTCATGAAGAGTGAGAGCTGACGACAAAACTAACTGGGAAAATAAAAAGAGAACTAATGATTGCATGATGGAAGAACATTATTATAATACAGCATTATTATATAATTAATAAATTTTTTCCACAGTTGCTTGAGAGTGTGAGTGAAGCAGTCTTTTGGGTAGGTATATAGAATAAATATCACAATCTTCACTAAGTGATTGTGAATAAGTGACCACTCAGGGAAAAAGTAAACAAACAAGAAATTAAATAAATTTAAATAAACCTACAAGCTATATTATTCATTCTACCATTCATTCAATATATGCACAGTTTATTTTGAAAGTGGTGTAAGTTCATTTTTTGTTAATTCGAGATATTTATATTTATATTTTTATAAATACGTACATATATATTTATATAAGGGTATATATTTCGATATTTTTATTTTGACGAATTCGTGAGGATTTTGTACCCCATTGACTATGGGATATTATAAATATAAAAAGAAGACATCTTTATGTCTAACTAAAATTGACATTAACTTATTTTTTTCAAAATTGGACTTTCAAAATAAACAAACAACAATATAACAAACAATATATTGTTAAATACCCCTCCCTACTAAGAGGATGTAAAGCGACTACTCCGTAAAGAAGACTAAATTAATTAGAAAAATAAACTTACAATCTAGATAATTCATTCATTATATGAAGGCTGTTAAAATGTGAGTAGCAGGATTTTTTAGACGGTAACCCCCCTCAGAACAAACCACAATAACACACATATGTTGCTTAGTTTTGGAGATCCTTTGTTGTGGTGAACCAGTGTTTTGAACAAACCTTGGCCATTGACTTTAATTATACATGTAGTATAAATTATATAGATATATATATATGAGTGTAATGTGTAACAAAGACGATTTTCGTAATGTGCTGGATTTGATCATCAATCCTACCGAGAAAGTTGCGTCGCTGTAACCGACTCTGATGTAACTTAGTTTAGTGTGTAATAATTTGATTTTTGTGATGTTAATTAAAATTTGAAATTTTCGCCAAATTGAGATTAAACTACGCCCTCTCCCCCAAACACTGTTTCCTGATGCAAATCTGTGCTCTTTTTTAATTATCCATGTAGATGGTAACTCACCTCTGAAAGCATGCTCTTGAAAGAATTACATAGTTCAATTGTTTCCAATTACCCTCAAAGAATCTTTTTAATTTGAATTTTTTTATGAATTGGGAAAATTAAAAAAATAATAAATAATAGGATAAAGATGACGAATATACAAGATCTACATCAGTCTTGTGCTGTTTAAATGTCTAGGAAGCACTCATGCATTATTAAATAATTTTTCCCATCAAAATCAATTAATAAAATGTTATCTGTTACTATGTGAAATGTATTCATTCCTTAAGAGATACAATTTTTTATAGTGAAATCATGACGTTCAATTTTAATTATAAATTCTAATTTATTATCTTAATAATTATCAAAATAACAAATTTTTGTATTGGAATATTCAGACGTGGCAGATGCTGAGGCTCTAATATTACATATTGCCTAATAAATAATTAATAAATATCATATAATAAATTAGTTTAATAAGTTGTGTATCAATCATCATCATAGCGAATAGACTAGTTTGATGCAACAATCCTCTATTGTATTCTGTCAACTCTCAAATTTCTGTCCCAAATATTTATCTGGGGGAAATATTCTATTTTAGAACTACCCCTACCTTTTTTCTTTCCTAACTCACCCTTTAAAAGTGTCTCAAAGTGTGCTTCTATTTGGGTTTATCAAAACATTTTATTAATATTTATTTAGTAGTTTGTAATTATTTCATTCTAGGTTTATATTTTAGCAAATCCAAAACCGCAACACAACTTATTGGGCGCAATTTTGGGCATGGGCATCGGTATGACCCTATGAGGAAGTACTTGCCTCCCTATATGGAAACTTACTAAAATAAACAAAATATAGTTGTTAACGCCAATTTATTTGAGTTATTTTCTCATTGGTCAATTTTCAAAAGGCCCACGTTTTAAACATACGCATGCAGCGACCCCTTGGCGACACATGGGGTTTTGAGCGGAAGAGCTAAACTATCGCTCGACTGAAAATCGACTGTGTGTGCCTAGACTAATTTGGGCAAAAAAATTGGAGGAAAAAGTGAAAAAATTTCAAGACATATCTCATGCCTTTTGCAAATTTTGATAATTTGTCAATTTTTTGTCAAAGAACGATTTAAGCTGATACTGATGGTGCAGCTTAAAAATACGAACTTTTGTAGGAAATTTCACCTCATTACCTGCAAATATTTGCTGGCTGAGCTATAAAACAACTTAAATTTATTTATATTTTAATTTTGCTTATTTTTCAATCGAAAGTTTTAAAGTTAAAATCCTAAAATATAGTTATTTATTCGTTTCGGAAATACAAGCATTTTGGTATCCCAATGAATTTTCTTCGATCGACGTTCTTGTGATATTGTGGAAAACAAAATTCAGACTTAAGAAAAAAATAAGCTGACTTGTTCTGATCTGGATATCAACTTGACTTTACCATACAACCTGGCCCCTCACTTAGATTTAATATTTAATAAAATTATTTATAATCATGTAAGGGGTGGTTTTTGGGCGACTGTGGGTCAGTGGCTAGAGTGTCGGGTCGCTGACTCGGAGATCGCTGGTTCGAGACCGAGTCTCGGCAGATAGATATCTGCAGTCGCCTCCTCTTGGAAAGTAATGGCAACCTACCAAGAGTATAATTGCCTAGCCACCTCTCCAAATTAGCCGTTCGGAACAGGCGTTAAAAGTAGGTTCCGTATATCTGTGTAAAACAACTAAACACACTCAGCACAGGTATATGTGGAGAGGCGCCGACACCGGTTACGGGCATGGCACTCGAAGAAGAAGAAGGGGGGGTTTATTTTTAGACTCCTGGGGGCCCACTGATTATGTATACAAAATTTGGTTGAGTTTGGTACAATGGCCTATATTTTAATTTTTTGACCCCCCATTTTGGGCGGTTAGTTTTTGCATTTTTAGACTTCTGGGGTCCCACTGATTATGTATACAAAATTTGGTTGAGTTTGGTAAATGGCCAAGATTTTTAATTTTTAACCCACCCTCCCTCCACCCCCTTAATTTTGGGGTCGATGTGCACTAAAATCTAATCAGCTGTTAATCTCAATGGACCAAAACTACGTGTGAAATTTGGTTTCGATATTCCCACTAGTTTTTGAGCTAGCTCGTCCACAAAAATTTGGTAACGCACAGACTAACGACAACCAGACAGATAACTAACAGACATAATCTTTAAAGAATTTGGTGTCGGTTCTAGGTGAAACATTTTATTAGATAATAAGTAAAAATATATTTTTCTAGGTGGGTTTCACAAATAAAACAAATTTATGTTTTGAGTTTTTATCTCGATATATATTTCGGGTTATGAGCCCATCATCAGGAGTTACAAAAGTAAAAGTTTTCTTGAAACCCACCTAGAAAAATATATTTTTACTTATTATCTAACTATAGACAACCAGACTAACAATCATTTTGACAAAACAATTGTTATCTGGAAAAATATAATTTTTTCGATGTTCACTTATTAGAGCTTTTTTCTAGAACGAAATGCCATGGTTTCGCTCAATTTTTTTAATCAAAATACTTGTTACCATTTTTTAGATATTTCGAAAAAAATAAGGAAAAAAGCACTTTTTTCATGCACGATTACAATACTTGACCATACCCTGTATGGTAAAGTAACAATGATTATAGGCAAGTGAGTTTTTCATTCATTTCGAAAGGCTTAAAAACAAACAGGGTATAAAATATAATAATAAAAAAATAAAAATAATAAAATATCTGGCCCTATAGGGTATATTTTCGTCAAATGTTACGAAAATCTCACTAGCTTTTAATCATAATATTCATTACAACCTTAAAGTGAAAATTTCATTCAGTCGTAAACAGGAGTTTTTTTTTTCAAATTTGAGTAAAATTTTCTTGCTGAGTGATACCGGAAGGATTTCGTCTCTAGAGTTAAGTCAACTCCCAGGAATGCAAGTTTGGCACTTGGGAGTCACAGTCTTAGATTTCCGATTAGAAGATACAATCATTAATTTTTTCTTATAAATTAAAAACTCTGCTAATTCCAAGGAAATACGAATAAAATTCATGCTGAATAAATCATTTGTTTCCTGAACAATTTATTCTGAAAGGATTAGATTTATAATTCGGATTTGAAAAATGTCAAAGCCCTATCTATTAATGGAGTATTAGGATAAGTGTTTCCTTATTACAGAGATTCCATTTAGACAATTCTCTGATTGAAACTTGATTTTTTATTTCTAATTGTTTAATAGATATTTATTTTTAAATTTGAAAATAATTAGTTGTTTCTAATTTTTACTATACAAAATAAATTGATAAAAATAAATAATAAAAATATAATTAAAGTGAAAAAGATTAATTATTAAGCTATCATTCATTGATTAGATTTCTTTTATGACGCTTTGGTAATAGGATTTGGGTTCGATTACGCAGAGTGTGTGAAAAGGAATTAAAATGTATTCATTTCCATTGCCGCCGATCCTACTAGTAGGATTATGTTTATAATGTATCATGAATAAATTAATTCAGAGAACTTTCGTATCAGAGATAAATAGATTCAAATAAATCTGGAGAATACATATTTTTGATTGAATCATAAATTTTAATAACTATATTCTTTATCTATTCTAAAAAAATGTGCATAAAAATTACTTCTCGGTTCGACTGCTTTTCATTAAATTTAAATAGTTAAATTATAAGAATAGGGTTTTCAGCGAACCTTTTAATACCTCAATAATCAATGCCGGCGTGTCGTCTATCTAATTCGACATGAAGGAAGGATGGAAAACAGGATGTGAATGCTGAGTAAAATGGATGGTGTGATTGGTGGGTGTATGGTACATTGTTGTAAGTAACACTCGATCAATCTTGTCTTCCCAGATCGTTTTAAGATGTCTGTCTCTCCTCTTTA
Source organism: Forficula auricularia (assembly GCA_024734495.1). Taxonomy (NCBI): domain Eukaryota; kingdom Metazoa; phylum Arthropoda; class Insecta; order Dermaptera; family Forficulidae; genus Forficula; species Forficula auricularia. Next base: position 8,820 of record JALMQS010000407.1, read on the forward strand.
GAGACCCATCCGCCCACCATCCATTTATACCCGACCACCGAGGGACATCGCAGTCTCCTCTTTTTGATAATCTCAAAAGGAAGGATGGAAGGCAGGATGTGAATGCTGAGTAAAATGGATGGTGTGATGGGTGGTTGTATGGTACATTGTTGTAAGTAAAACTCGATCTCTTGTATTCCCAGATCGTGTTAGAATGTATCTCTCCTCTTTAGAGATCCATCCGTCCATTATCCATTTATACATGACCACCGAGGGGCATCAAATCATCCTCTTTTTAATAATCTCAATAAGTCTTCAAAAAGCTTTATTTTTCTGTTAAATTAGGAATGAATAGAGTGTGTGATTGATCTAATGATCTTTAGTATTGTGTGTGTCCATTAGGTAGTATAGTATAGAGTACTTAAGTTCTGCTCTAATACCTACTAAGATTAGAAGGGTTTTCTTCGTTTCTTTCTATTTGGAATGCATTGTCTTATGTGTATATGTTTTATGTATTATTGCAAACACACACATATACTAGACATTATAATAATCAACCACAAATATGCCTTTTTAGTTTAGAGGTTCAGTTTATCTATAAAACTGAATTTCCGCGAATATACTCCTCCTATGTGAAGAATTAGATTATAGGGGCGATGTTAGAATTTTTTGAGAATATAGGTATATCTCTCCCAACGATATTTGTGTAATTATATTTTCCAATATATAGTATGTAGATTCAAATTTCACTTCCCTTCACCTTTAATTCCACTCTCTAGCCACTCCAATCTTTTCATGCTATTGATGTCGCTGCTTTCCAACGTCAATCTAAAGTGAATTATGATAATGGAAATTACTTTTCGTCGAGTTAAAATAGCGCGTTGTTATGTTCAAGTCAAAAAGCTTCCCTAGTTGTTATGACTTCTTCCTTTATTATTAAGTAACATATAGTAACAATATTAAAGTAAGCATCTTCTAAATAATTCATCTTCTTTAACTAATACATTTTTTTAAAAAATCTTCATTATCTTTTTGTGGTCCAATCTTTTATACATCCAAGGTTGTGTGAAATTAATGACAAACAGATAATAAAAATGAAAAAAAATAATAAATACTCATAATCTATATTTAAATAAAAAGTTAAGTACTATTTATTTCTTAGGTAATATATTATGGCAGTTCATAAATGACATCAGATATTAAACATTTTCCTTCAAGTTATAAATATCAAGCTTTCGTGACTGAATCAATTATGAAATGAATATTAAGAGAAGATTTCTTTCATTACCATAAATATTATCTATTTTCTGTCGGATGAAACGAATGAACAAAAAATATATCACCACATGGCTTTATTTCCTTCAACAAAGAAATTCTGTCATTACCTGTTATCAAAATGTAGTTCAATAAACCGGATTAGTTAATTCTCTGAATGGCTGCAGCATAGGCAACCAGGACTACATCTCATATTATTTATTTAAGTGAGCTATATTCTAGCTTACTGACGTCGCAGTCGACCATCAGATTGAATACTGGGGCTGACCGCACATAAATCATTACACATCTTTATAATGTTACTTATAAAGGTGTGGTAACAGCAATAGTAATTGTTTACCAAGGTGGAAACGTCATTGTTTCCAAATTGTTTTCAAACTGAGGGTGGGGGACAGGTGCTCTGACCTCTTTTGACTAAGGAGCTGAAGCCAAATAAGTAGATGATTAAAATTAAGATTTAATATCTAGACATGTTTTTTTAAGCTAATTTTTTTAAAATATTAAAAATTCCGGTTCCATTTTAACTCAGCAGATGCTAAATAACGAGATCTGCCCATAGCAAATCATTTCACATGTGGGGTTCACACACAAGTAAATTCGATAGAATTTCTATAAATTAAGTATAAATGCATTCAATTACTGTATTTTTAAGATCATAAGACGCATCAGACGATAAGACGCGCCCCAAATTTATGGGACGAGTTTAGAAAACAACTAATATAAAATCAAGGTTTTGTTTCTACATTGCTGAAATCCCCTCCTTAATTTTGGATATACACGTTTCAAGAAAACTTATAAAAGAAAACACTTTCAACAAAATTTGTCTGTGGGTCTGTTTTCTGTCTGTCTGGTCAAATTTTGTTCTTAATTGGCATAAAAGCATCTGAAGATATTTTTATGAGATTTCTTATTTGGATCAGGAGTTTTGCAATTTAAAATGATTGCTTTAGAATATTTTAATATTTTGACCCCAAAAAGTGGTTTGGAGGGGAACAATAGGAAATTATCAAATAGCTCCTAAGCTATTAACTCTACAGCGAATTCCCTTATTATAAGAATAGTTGTAGAGGATATAATTCCTGACAATTTTTGTTTAAAGAAATGGAAAAACTAACCAACTAAAATGGTGGTCAAAACTGAACAAATTTTATGTGGGTCAATAAATGAAAATTCTTGGCCTTTGGACGAAACTTATCCAAATTTTGTATACATAATCTGTGGTCCTCCAGAAGACTAGAAATTAAAAAACTAACCACCCTAAATGGGGATCAAAAATGAAATTTCTCTCCTTTTGGACTAAACTGAACAAATATTCGTACTCGAATTATTTAGATATCGGAATCCAGACAAGTGTAAAAATATTTTTTTTATCACGTTTCAGGCATTTCTAAAAAAATAAACAAAATAACTTAATTTTACTGATATTCATTTCTCCGACTAACGAGTTGCAATTATGTGGTTAATTTCAAAAATGTATATTAATGAAAAACAATTTAAAAATTAAGAATATCCATTGTCAAAGATATTAGTGAGTCTTGAAGGGTCGACAATTTTACTATTAAGGTGGAGAGGAAGATCAATGTTTTCGAAGTCATAAAGATAAAAAAATCGGTATACATTTTTGTTTGATTTTATTTTAATATGACCGTATTGAGGTGTTGTTAGGGAATCGGTCGTTTAGTATAAATGAGAACATAGTAGAGATTAACAAATTTATATTTTAGATTTAACGACGTATACACATATAGCTTTCAATAAAAAATCAAAATGAGGTATAAGTAAAAGTTCTGTGTATCATATATATATATATATATAGGCAGATCCATTACTTTTCGACGAAAGTGTGCGGGAGTGGGTCACCGATTTTGATGCCGATTTTTTCCTCGAAAGTACATCAGAAAAGGAGATGATCCTGAAAATTTGAGCCCGATTCGATCAAATTTGGCCGCTGGAGAATTTTTTGAATTTTGAAAAAAGTCGATTTTTCAGTCATTTTCAAAAGTTTATATCTCAGCTTCTATATAACTTAGAGACTTGTTTGAGGCGGCATTCTTCTCTGTAAACCCTCTACTTTTAAGAAAAAAAATTGGTCATTGGTTTACACTCAAGTCCGGCTTCACAGCGAGCTGCTAACTAAACCACTGTTTCAGAGAAATTTTGCCTATTTTTAAAATGCTGTCATATCTACAGTTTTCGAAGTAGAGAGTTGATCAGCAGCTGATATTTTTTGTTCAGGTATACTCTGAAGAAATCTACCTATTAATTTTTTCGCTCAATTTTCTCAAACAATCCGTTTTGCTCCTTATTTTCGAATATATTTTCTGAAAAATATCAATTATTTACGTTAAAATTACAAAATTGATGATAAAACCACAAAAAATGTCATATTAAATCGAAAAGTTGATATTTTAAAAAATTCATAGCTCGGAAACCACTTCTATTCCAAAATTGAAATTTTCAGGGTTGTTTGAGGATATAATGAAGTATACTCCCTGAAAATTTCAAAGGATTTCGAGTTGAAAGAAAAAAGTTCTGGCTATCTGAAAATGACGATTTTTCAAAAATCGATCGACTTTAGATGGCCATAACTTAACGAAATAGAAGCAATCAAGTAAAAAGTGGGTAGATTTCTTCAGAGTATACCTGAACAAAAAATATCAGCTGCTGATCAACCCTCTACTTCGAAAACTGTAGATATGACAGCATTTTAAAAATAGGCAAAATTTCTCTGAAACAGTGGTTTAGTTAGCAGCTCGCTGTGAAGCCGGACTTGAGTGTAAACCAATGACCAATTTTTTTCTTAAAAGTAGAGGGTTTACAGAGAAGAATGCATCGCCCCACAAACAAGTCTCTAAGTTATATAGAAGCTGAGATATAAACTTTTGAAAATGACTAAAAAATCGACTTTTTTCAAAATTCAAAAAATTCTCCAGTGGCCAAATTTGATCAAATCGAGCTCAAATTTTCAGGATCATCTCCTTTTCTGATGTACTTTCGAGGAAAAAATCGGCATCAAAATCGGTGACCCACCCCCGCACACTTTCGTCGAAAAGTAATGGATCTGCCCATATATATATATATATATATATATATATATATATATATATATATATATATATATATATATATATATATATCAGTTTATGTTTATTTGTTCATAAAATCATTAAAATGAAATTTTATAAAACTTATCTGTATAACCAGATATAAAAAGAATCCATGAGAAATGTAATGAATGAAAATCAAAATTTATTTATTTAGTCAGATTCTATAGAAATTTCCAGAATACTGATTAAGTTATTATGCGATCCACTTGAAATGAGTAATCTGAGGAAATAGAGACTTGTGCAACTAAATATATATTAATTGGTAATAATAATGAATAATTTATGTAAAGGTATATCCTTTCTTTCAATGAGATTAAATGGGATAAATTTAAGCTTCATTTAAGTTAGAATTTCAAAACCACTTTTGTCTCAGAAAAAAAACATTAAAAAATGAAATATGAAGGGGGATATCATAACCATGAAAAATTAAGAGGAGTGGATAACATGTATCAAACATGCGAGTGTGATTATTCAATTGGCAAAAGCGGGAAACGGAGGACCTGCCCACGCAAGCATCATTCTATGCTCCCACAAAATACAGCATAAAACGTTTCGGGAATAATTTTCATTCTATCAATTAGAAAATTTTTAGCTAAAAGTAAATATGAATAGTAGGAAATATGAAAACTTCTTGCAAGACTTGTACGGGCTGTAGGCAAATTTTGTAAGTCAACTTTTTTTTATGATCTCAGAAGCAAAATCCATTTGGCCAAATCCTAAGTGAATATTTTATTTTTACTATATATGTTTGTGTATTTATGTGTGTAAGTGTAATTTGTTGTAGAAAACGGATTATAGCCAGGCAAATTTTTGTAATATTCGAACTGACAGTTCTACTGATCTGTATACAGGAACATAACCTTTTTTTTTTTTTTTTTTTTTTATTTAATGTCACCGGGAACAAAGCCCATTTAGACAGCACATAAGTAAAGTGTTAGTAGGGTTAGTGAGGGAGCCGAGTTTTCAGCCGGTAGAAATTTTTATTTGCCAGCTATGATCGAACCCCGGCCTCCCACTTCAACATCGTCATAATCGATCGATGCCGAAGCGAGTCCAATGCGTTAGCTGACTGAGCCAACCCGGCTCCCAACATAAACTATATGAGACAAAAAATTATTATTGTTGACAAAACCTGGTTCGATCACATGTATACAGGGTGTTTATAAATTGATGCGAAATATTTTAAAGGGTGATTTTTTAGCAAAAACTAAGGGGGGGGGGGGGTCTTTCATATAATTTTTTGTTCAAAACCATTTCACCTCCAATTTACAGCCCTCTAAAGTTTAGGAGGAAAAAATTGTTTTTATTTAATATTATCCAGTATGGAAGAATTAATAGAGGCTGTCCAACCAGCGGCCCGCAACACATGCGGCCCAGAACTGCAATCAATGCGGCCCGACATGAAATTATAAGCTTCCTTAAATCATTGAGATTTTGATGTACTTACTGGAAAACCTATCTCATACGATTTGACCTGATTTTTTTTTTTTGTTTCTAAAATAAAAAGAAATTAGTTAATTTCCCCAAAAATTTTCGAAAATTAAAAGGGATGATTTTAAATTTTGAATGTAAAAAAATATATCAAGATTTCCAAAAAAATAATCACAATTTTGTCCTATTTTGACTCCATTTTTTATTTATTTAGATATAAATATTTTTAAGAAATTTTCGCTTCTTTTGTCATGGTAGATCTCAAATTATTCTACATCATTATCTATCTTTGTTGATTAAAAAATATCAAAAGAATTAGTATATTTTATCTGCGGCCCGATGCGTTTGTTTTTATTCAAATGCGGCCTGTGTAGGGCAAAAGGTTGGACACCCCTGATTTAGAAAAATGAAATTTGGCAGATAATTGATGCTAATAAAATGGCAGTTTTTGACGATTTTTGTAACCCACAAAGGGATGAAAAAATGACTGATATCTCCATCAACCCACTGCAATTTCATCACAGCCACGAGTACTAACAACATTCTATATTTTTAATTTAAATTATTTTCCTGAAACTTGGTTATTATGAATTATGCCATTAGGATAAATTAATTTTAAAAAAATCGTGACCAGCCAAGTTTCAGGAAAATAATTTAAATTAAAAATATATAATTCCTAAATCTAGGTTGTCATTTAAAATGGAAAGAATTCGTTTTAATTGAAAGTACTATTATGTCTCGACTTAATTATTCTTGGCGAATTTAACTTAGCTGTACCCAAAATTTCAATACTTTTTCGAACTGTTTTTTTACAGAGATGTTTTGGGTGGGATTAATATTTTACAATGAATAATCCAATAAAATAGGTATTCACTACAGACTACACGATAGTTCTTAATGATTATATTTTCAAAGAAAACGAACCTACCGATATGACACGATGGCTCATTTGTTGTCATTCTTGTATTGTAAATGGAGCGTGACTGGATAATGATGTTGATTCAGTGTTGGATGTTGGCGAAGTATCGAGTCCATCAGGTATGATCAGCTTGCCTGGTAACAAACATCTTAATCAATTCCATTTTAATTTTTATGTTATATTTCAATTTCCTGCCTTGTGGTAAAAAGGCTCCTAGCCAACAAGATGTAGTTTCTTTCTAGTGACAAAATAATCATAATAATAACAATTTTTCAAATAGATTTATAGGTATTTTAATACTAGCTCTTCAGCTATGTAAATAACTACAAATATTTTGTTTTTCTATAAGAAAGTAAAACAATGCCAATTAGGCACGGAAGTAAAAACAATAAAAAACCGACAATTCGTTAACTAGGTCAGCTGAATTTCCGTTAAAAGTAATTCGGTAACGGTGTAAATGATTTCGGAATTGATTTTTAAATTATTATATAACTAAATAAACAATATGATTGATATTCAAAATGATTATTTTGATAATTAAAGAATGCATTTTAAATTAAGCCGCTCTCTTAATCTAATTGATATTTTATTAGCCATATTTTGCCTATACTGGCAAAGGCCTTTATTAAATTTAATATTAAAATTATCCCCAAAAAAATAGAATCGATGATCCTGTTGGTTATAATAGAAAGTACCTGGTGGCACCGAGCAATGCTCGGTAACTTTTTTTCTTCAGTTAAAAACTTTATTTTAATATTATTTTTAATTTAAAATTCTGATAAGAAGGTCGTGATTTTTATTTGAGAGCCGTTTTCAAATTAAAGAAAAAATACAAATATATATAGTATATTAATTGTTGTCTTTCAGCTTAATTCAATTATACATATTTCAAATTTGCCGCACCGCAATTTATTCAATAAATTCTATTTTATAAAATACATAACTATATATAATATATTCAATTATTTCCACACTTATAATAAAGTCTAATTCAAAAATATTCATTTTAGTAAAAGTAAAAAGCAAAGATTTTTAATTTAGTTCTATGGTCTACTGGTAAAGTCTATGCCTCTGATTCTAATCATCTCAGGTTCTAATCTGACATGCGGCAAATAATTTTTTTTATTGAGATTTTCATCTATCAATAATTATTTTAATTAAGAAAAAATCAATTAAGATGAATTTTGATGGGGTCCAGACCTAGCCAGATCTTTTTCTCATCCCCAAAACTTGTTAATAGATTTTGATTCATCAAAATCGGTAGGGCCGTTTTCAAAATAGAACCAAGATACAAATATATATATATAAATAAATATACAATTTTTGCTCGTTTAATAAGAGTAGATATTTATTTCGTGAAAAAATTTGGTGAGATTTTTACAGATATTTTCGTTTCAAGGTCTCTTGAATAAAAAAAAGTGGTTATGGACGACCCTAGTTCTTAATTAATTCTTTTTTTTCTAATTGTGTTTAAAAATGTCTAAAACTAGAAGAAAAGTCATTGTAATGAACTTTTTTTTGTGTGTGAATGTCAAAGAAGGAAACGTAGAAAATTCGTTCTCGAGTGAAAATGTTTGTATTTCCATGTCGAGATCTGATTAGATTTTGGGACCGCTAGCTTTAGACCCTTGGGCTGAAAAATTCAGAAAATAACATTTTTGAATAATTTTATTGAATTAAATAATAAAAACTTATAATCAGACATGTTTTTTGTTTCGATGTTAAAAATCAAATTATTTATTTTAAAACTAATTAATAATTTTTTAATCAGTTATCATTCAGCTGAGTTAAATGTACCTACATAAAATTCCTTTTAATAAAATAACTTATAAAGTATTTGAATCTTTAATTAATTGATTAAATACCCAAGTCGTTAGCGTTCTAGTATTTTGAAATTCTGGAGCAATTTAACAAGAAAGAAGAAAGAAAATTTTTGTGTTAGTGTTTGTGAAAAAGTGTGTGTGTATTTCTACCCTTAGGCGTCAAACGGTGAGCTAAAAAATACAAATTATCCAAAATTATGAGTTTTTTCATTTAAAATAAACTCATGTGGCCATCCATATGACTTTACCATAAACTTGGCCACTCTCTTATATTTATTACTAGCTGAATCTCTTACATTTAATAACAGCTGATGACCCTCCTCCCTCCCATACCTTGTAAGGAAAAGTATAAAAATAAATAAATAAATAAAAAATTATTACTAAATTAAATATTTTTCGAGGCAATTAAAAATAGTGAAATAGAAACTTGGTGAGAACTAAAAAATAAATTAGAGAGTCAATTTTTGGAAATTAGAACCGCAGATCAAATTCAACAAATTTTAATAAATTCAAGATAAAAAAAAAATCAATCTATAATAGTTCAACGTCGCGAAAAAAATAATTTTAGGTCGTCTGGTCTTTTGATATTCTTTTTCTTATTGAAACTTTGAAGGAAATTGCTGGAATTTTAACTCGTTTAGAATTTCTCCCTTAAAAGCTCCATAATTTTAAAATTAAGAAAATAATAAAGTAAAATTTTATAGACTAGCATTCAATACATTAATTCTTGGGTCAAATTGGGACTAATCTAATGTAGTTTTTAAGGAATTTGGTGTTGGTACTTGGTGAAACATTTTTTAAATTATTGGATAAAAATACTTGGTAGGTTTCACATCTTAATGTGAAACCTACCAAGTATTTTTATCCAATAAACTAATCTAATGAGCTAACTGTCCAGTATGTTATTTTAAATCCAAGATTTATGGATGAACTGCTTACAACAAACCGTTGGTTATTTATTATACCATATTTATAGGGTGAACGCCTTAGTACAAAAATACACTATTATTTGAAGACAAAAAAATAAATAACTTTGTGCCAAGCTAATAATAACTACTTATTCGTGGAAACAATTCAAATATTAAATATTAGCTACTATTTTAGCTTTTATAAAGTAAAATACAATGTAAATTTGTTAATTGAGGAAAAAATCTAAATTAGAATATGAATTACGATGGCTAATTCATGAAAAACTCAAGTCACTCGAAACTCACTCCAAAATCGAATTAAGCTCTAACCTGTAACTGCAAACATATCTTGTCACCCTAAATTAAATTCAAAAATGAACCTAAAATTCATCCTTTGCTAGTTCTCTTCATCCCTTAGAAAATTGGAAAATCTTTTTCACACTATACCAATTTACTTTCCTCCTTACATAGAAGTAAAAAGTTTTATTTTGTTTATACATAGGAGGCATATAATTATTCAGTGGAATAACGAAGATAAATGGCACCCGGAGAATAATATTTTTATTTAATAATAAGGAAAAATATTTTAAAATCAGGGTTTCATCACAATATCTCCGGAACCGCTAGGGCCAGACACTTGACATTTTGTATACAGGTTAGCTACTTTTAGAACGTAAAATTCAATAAATAACTATAATGTTTATTGAATGGTAACTTTTCTGTCGATAAAACAATATTGAAAACAATTATTTAAATTAAAAATACAATTTTAGTTTTCTGGCTTTAAATAAGAGGAATAAAATCGAAAATATATTGTCTTTGCGGCGCCCCATAAGACTGGATCGATTCCCCCCTCCCGCTACGCCACTGCATATGGGTTCTAATAAAGTTCGTCTATCATTTGATCCTTTGGTACCTAAATGAGAAGTTGATCGAATACTTTCGTTGTTCTTTTGGAGATTCTTGTACAATCGGATTTTTTTGTGCTCTGATTTTGATTTGATTTGAATAACGTTGATAATAATAGTGTTGTAATATTCTGTAAAATTTGTTTTATGATGTTAATGAATAATGCCATAAGAAAATATAAAATTTATTTTTAAGAAAAAAAAGACCGAATTCAAAAAATTAAATGCAACAAATAAAATCATAAGAACTCAAAATTCAAATAAAATGCACTAAAAAGTATAAAATAATTATTATCTTATTTAGTTACAAATAAACGACGAAATATTAACATGAAATCACTTTTTGAAATCGGTGCCAAACATATACATTTAATGAATCGAACTCGACGGATCTTACATAGTACGTTTGGCGGGTAAGGCCACTTATATAGTTTGTTTAGCACCGACTTCAAAAAGTGATTTCATGTAAATATTTCGTCGTTTATTTGTAAATAAATTAGATAATTATTTTATAACTTTTAGTGCATTTTATTTGATTTTTGAGTTCTTCTTATTTTTTGAAGTCGGTTTTTTTTTCTTAAAAATAATTTTTATTTTTCTCTTTTTAGTGATGTTAGCAATAGTGACTTAAATATCTTGTAAGAAAGCGTCGGGCGAATGAATCAGAAAATGATAATAAAATTCAATTCATAAATATAGAAATTATCTCGAAACGTTAGCGGGTTTTAAATGAACGTTTTAAGATTGTTTTTTTTATAAAAGTTTTTATTTATTATAATTTCGATTATTTGCTCATAAGAATTGGAGATTTACGTTATTTCGTCATTGATCATATCATCCGAGCTTGATTAATATGGAACCACCCCTAAGGTACCCTATTTCCAATAAAAAAAGAATCATCGAAATCGGTCCACGTGTCAAAAAGCTCTCGCTGAACATACATAAAATAAATAAATAAATAGTTAGGTATCCTGACTACTTTGGAGCTATACTGATTCAAACTCAGAAAGAATCATTAAAAGAGGTTCAAAAACAAGGAAGATATGCGCGAACATAAATTTATATGGTACCAATCGGAAACTATACTAAACTCAATGCAAACAAAATCATCAAAATCGGTTTAAAATTGCCGAAGATATCAGGTAACATAGACACAATTCTTCGTTCTTATGACTTCTGCCCTGATTCCCGTAACTTACAAAAGTCCGTAAATATTATATATTTTCTATTTCGATCTATTTATTGAATATTTTTCAAGTTCTGAAACTCCTCCTTTCAATGACAGATATTGCGCCTTTTTGCATCCTTGTCATTAATTTTTTTTAAATTAATTCTGATTATTATTTTTCAAATAGAATGGATTTCCGGGTTCACTTATTATTTTCAATTCAATGTTTATAATAGAGCAATTGAGAGTGAATGATGTGAATAAGATATCAGATGAATTGTATTCAAGTGATGAGTGAACGGAACAAGAGGATCGCTGATTGAATCATTTGCGTAGGAAGGTTTGGGTGAGTGCCCGGATGGCAATACTTAGTTTTTCTTTACCCTTTTCTTTTAATATTATCTTTGATTTATCATTTATTTTATTAGTGTCATACTTAAACAATGAATAAGAAATTGAGAAAATAAATTTAATATTCTAAAGCAGAGGTCGGGGAACTTTTTTAGCTATTACCCCAAAATATTTTTCCATAGGTCGCTATTACTCCTACATGAAAAGCAAAATTAAACGAGCAATTCTTGAATATATATTTAGAATCGGTTTGTCGGAAAAAGGGCTCTAACGATTTGGATGAAATTCACGGGTTTTGTGTTGACAATTCGATCTATGAAGGTCTCATCGTCGGATAAGTTGTTTTTGATGGGTTTTTTGTTAATTGAAATAATTATTCACAGGTGGTTGTTGGAATAAAAATTTATAATTACATTTCTTTCAATTTATTTTTAATAAAATTAATTGGTTTTTTTATTTTAAATTGCACTAATAGATCATTACAAATGTTATCATAAATTAGAATTTGCCAATTTGATTAAATAAAGGTATTTTTCTATAAAATAATTTAATAGAATATCAATTTTATTCTCTTAAAAAATCCGACAATTCGCAGGATCATACCAATCCCTTCATACCCTTCATGATTTAAAAGGGTCAAAATAAGGGAAGGGGTGAAAATTAGTCATGTGGGAAAATAAATATTTTAATCGTTCATATCTCGTCTTCGGAAAGTCGCAGAGCCTTGAAATTTGAAACTTAGGCTATTTAGAAGCAAAAAGTTACCGAGCATCGCTCGGTGCTCCAGGCACTTATTTATTATTTATTGAATTAATTGTAATTTACATGAAAACTCTCTGTAAGTAAATAAAAATTGTAAACACTAACATAATTCAAACGCTTTTACATTTTAGAAAAATGATGTTTCATTTTCGCTAAAATAACCTCAAAATTAGGACTTTTTGACATGAGCGCAATTTGAATATAATCCTCGGCATTCAGCCGATTTCTTGCCAAAATACACCAACACTCATCATCACAAAAAATGGATAACTTTTATTAATGTTTTTATAACTTTTATTAATTTTAAGATTTTGAATTCCTGGAAAAGCTATCAAACTAACAATAGTATAATAGTTTATAAAATAAAATTTTTTAAAAAATGTCCTTTTTACCCCCGATAGTTTCATTTTTACCCCATTTGGGCTAATTTACCACGGTTCCCCGACCCCTATTCTAAAGGAAATAGGAAAAGAATTTACCCTGAAGTCCAGTCATTTCTATTTCTTTTGCACTGCATTCTGGAGTTTCTACTTTATAGGTAGCATCGAATTGACTGAAATCAACAGAATATTGACCAGTGTCGCGACGAAATTCAATTAATGGTTCAAAACGTCGACCCCATAATATTTCTGAAGGTAAATATGAACTCCTTGCTTGTGTTGTCATCCCGGTCGACTCGACCACACCTAGATAATCAAAAGGAGATGATTAGTGCTTTCTTCCCAAGATAAGTTTAAATTATTATCTAGGAAATATGTTTTACTTAATCCTATTGCTATTCTTGAACAAATAATTTCATCCGGAATGACGAATATTTGAATTATTTTATCTTTAGTGTAGGTATTTTCCCTTTTAATAAATTATCAAGAAATTCTATATATGATATTTTAAGAATTCGAATGATTTTTCAATATATTTTCTTGAATGAGTTGTGCCTTGCACCGTTAGTATGATTTTGAATTTTGAGTTAAATTATCCAAAAAGTTAAAATAAAAATAATTTTTGATATAAGTATAATTTATATCATAACATATGAAGTCACATATCGTCGCCTTAAAGTATAAACCCGCTAACTCACAATAAGGAAATTTTACAGGGCAGAGAAAAAACAAACAAAATTTAATATTGTTGTTATGAAAATAAACTATTTTTCACATTTTTTTCTACAACTTACGATCGTAATTTTAAGTAGCAGTTTTACTTGGACGATGCTGCATCTCTTTTTCTTTCGAACGGTATTAATATGTCATTTATGATAAAAAAATGGATTTAGCAGGTTTACACTCTAAGGCGACGATATACAAGATTTCCATTTATACTTATACCAGCCTGTGATTAGAGACTAAGACTACTTAAACATTTTATAAGTAATGAAACATAAGATAACAATTACAATTGTAATTATTAATCGGACAGCATATGAAAATTAGTTGTTTTTTTAATCTCATTGGTTTTTGATGAGGTATTTTAAGCCTGATTCAAAAAATAAAAACGAAAATTAAATTCGATTAGTCGATAATTATATTTCGAAAAATAATTTGTATTAACTTGATCAAGACAAATTCAATGTATATTATTTAATTTTATTTATTTTCTTAGAAAGACGGACTGGTAAGAGAAATAAGTAGGTTATAATGAAAGGCAGTCCAAATTATTTAAATTTTTTTTATTCAAATTTTGACGTTTCGGAGACCTTTTCTCTCCTTCTTCAAGGTAATGAATAGTTATTGATGGGTGAGTATAACTCGGCTCCCATTTGTCTCTCTTTTCAGTGATAACAACAATATTACATTATTTTTCACCATTGTATCATAAGTGTACTTAGTCAACTGGGGAGCCGAGTTATACTCACCCATAAATAACTATTCATTACCCTGAAGAAGGAGAGAAAAGACCTCCAAAACGTCGGAATTTGAATAAAAAAATTTAAATAATTTGGACTGACTTTCATTATAACCTGTTTATTATTTAGTTTAAAATGTTTTATTTAAGGATTTAATAATAGATGTTATGATATTATTAATTTGTTTATTAAAGTACGAAAAATCTAAACACCCCCTCTTATTTCCACAAATATTCCCCCACCATGCGCTCTTTTCTGCCTATATTAGTAGAGTAAAGTGAAATTTGAGTGGAGGTCAACTTCTAACTGTCAGAGTGAGGTCATTTTGGACCCTAAATTCACACAACTTTGACACTTAGTTGATTTAAGTGAAGTCAAAAATATCTGAAAATTTAACTAGAGATGAACAAACTATATACCCTTAATTTACTTAATTATAAAATGAGTTTAATTTAAAAAAAATTCTTTTTTCTGCACAAGAGATATTATTATAGACTGAGAATAAATTTAAATGTTTAAAATATTTAAAAATTCAGCCATGAGAATAATCTATAAGTCTACCTACATTAACTAGAAATATTTATATTATCCTTAAATTGTCTTAGAATTAGATTAGAATTTTAATAAGTGAATATATAAAATAAATAAATAATGCCTACCTACCTTCAAGGAGAACTACAATTTCGAATCGAGATCGTGGCAGTTCTTGTGGGCGCAATGTGTACAGTGGACTGTGTGCATCGATTCGATGGACAATCGTTGTCGGCCAAATGAAAAACAGTCTGTCCTCTCGTCCATCTCCACCAACAAGCATCTCCTGTTGATGGAAAGATAGGAGTTCGCCTTCGCATGTCACCTATTTTCAATAAACCATTTACAATCTATGTAGTATCTAAGCCAAGAATTCTTTTATTTTGTCCTGCATTTTAGAAGTAAACATAATTAATAAGAAATAAATAAAAAGCCAAGATTTATTAACAGGACTCTATATACCTATTTGTTTAAATTTGCATATGATTATAAATGTGTTTTTTGTGATAAAAGTGTGTTTTTTAGAGGTTCACAAATTTAAATTAAAATAAAACAAAGAAAAATATTTTTAATATCAATGAAACTGGCTTTATTGAAAAGATAATTTTATGCCATTAATGTTTGAATATGATTTCGGCCATGTGGCCGCTGCGGCTGGCATATAGATGGCGCAATCTGGATTTCCAATTTTCACACACTTTTCGTAGCAATTGCGGCCGTATTTTGCCAATAATTCGCCGAATGTTCAATCGTCTCTAGTTTATCGGCTTTAGCGATATATCAATTCTCTTGCCTATGCCGATAAACCAGAGACGATTGAACACTTGGAACACAATATTCGGCGAATTATTGGCGAAATACGGCCGCAATTGCTGCGGAAAGTGTATGAAAATTGGAAATCCAGATTGTGTTATCTACGCGCCATATGGCCGAAATCATATTCAAACATTAATGGCATACAATTATCTTTCCAATAAATCCAGTTTCATTGATATCAAAAATATATTTTTTTTTTTAATTTAAAGTTGTGAACCTCTAAAAATCCATCCTATATTAGTTTTTAAGGAATTTGGTGTTGGTACTTGGTGAAACATTTTTTAAAATTATTTGATAAAAAATACTTGGTAGGTTTCACATTAAGACATAAAAATTCTCCCCCCCCCCCTACACCTACCTACCTGAGTGTAGATCCTCATTTCTCAGAAGGCCATTCAAAATTAAACAAAATAGACTTCCTACATTTCTCCCTCAACTAAATTTAAATATTTACCCTTTTCTTATTTAAAAATAAATTTTACCATTGACTTGTATTCAAATTCGACTTATCCAGGTCAGTTACATTCTGTTTCTCCTGAAGATGGGTTAGTCACCCGAAATATTTATATCGAGATTAAAGATTCTCCAAAAATAAATTCGTTTTATTTTTTATATCTTAATGTGAAACCTACCAAGTATTTTTTATCCAATAACATCCTATATTTGTTATTATTTAATATAATGCCAATTGACTTGACATGTTGAAAGCAATGATTTTCCATAAATCAGGCTAAAATTGGTTTATATTCTTTATCTTTCCCCGTAAAAAAGTATCAAATGAAAATGTTTAATGTATAATAACTGAAAGGTATTTTGTTTGTATACTACGTTTTTTGTTAAATAAATTCATCTTAAGATAAAGAAAATTACACTATAAGTGAAGTTAAAAATTAATAAAATTGCAACCTCTTATATTCCAGGAATTTAGATATTACCTACATGTAAGTATAATGAATATAATATGGCTTTAAGTAAATCACAAAAACACCATGGGCTTTTACCGAACTACTGCCCTATTTATATATGTAAATTATTTATTTCCATAACTTAACAACATTAATATTTGAACGATTTGTAACAAAATATATAATGAGTCCAGATTTTTGTCTTTAATTTTCTGTGTACTATTTTTGATAATGATTTTCTGGCTAGAATTTTTAATCAATAATTAGAAAATCTTGAAAAATAAAACTTTTTTTTTAATCGAATTAAAATTACTTGTAAATTTTTAATCCCACATACTTTTTTTATTTTTTTAAAAATTACTCAATCAGGGCGGAAAATACTTTAATGAAGAAATATACTTAAGTAAAAACAAAGCTTTAGTCCCTGTGAAAAATTAGTATGCGGTGAAAATGATGTTCTAATAGATAAAGAATAGTTTTATATCTAGAAAATCGGCAAAAGAAAAAGTAACTGATGCATGTTCTGATTAAAAAAAAAAAAAAACAAGCTTCTAATAACGTTATTATACACAAGGATTAAATATAACATTTCTTTTTGGAGTTTATTATTGGTTTTGAGGTAGAGCGCATATAAGATTTAATCACACACACACACACACACACACAATCATAGGTATTTACAAATAGACACTTTTTAGGACTCTAAGCAAATCGCGAAAATTTGATCTTTTATGCCCGATTATAATATAATACTTGCTCATATTACGTATGATAAAGTAAAAAAATATTTACAATTTACTAATAAAATAAAAAATAAAATTGAAAACGAAAATTTGATCTTTTATGCCCGATTATAATATAATACTTGCTCATATTACGTATGATAAAGTAAAAAAATATTTACAATTTACTAATAAAATAAAAAATAAAATTGAAAAATTTACTATCTAAATTATGCGCAAATCGTAAAATCATAAAATTCAAGATAACAAAGTCACTAAAAATTGGTATTTTTAGTCACATTTTATACAGATTTTAGAATATGTATAATTGAGGTTTCTAAATTTGTTTTTCTTTTTATTATGGCTTTAAAAAACGTTTGTTTAACTTTCTTTAGCTTAATCCTTAACGAAAGTTACGCACAACAGATAATAAGCCCCTTAGAGGTAGTCAACTTAACATACACAGTGGGTATACAAATACATAGTATCCAGGCTAATTCTAATTCTGGCATCATTGATTTAGAAAAGGGCCAGTTTTTCTGCGTCTGTTAACTATAGTTAACATAGTAGGTATGTATAATAAGAAAGATTATTTTTTGAAAGTGGAGTAGAGGGTGGAATATATTTCTCAGAGCCGGCTACTAGAACAGTACAGCAGATGCAAAGAATCCTGGCCCCATGCTTTTCAAGGGCCTAGAAAAATGAAAAAATATTGTTGTTGAGATTTCGAAACCACTTACTCAGATTTCGAATTTTTTTAATTAGTGCATTTTTTGTTTTTGAACAAGAAATAAGAAAAATTTTGTTATCTTAAGCGTTTTGTAAGTAATAATCATTTTTGTTAAGCAATTTGAACCGCGAAAGTTAAATAATATGATAAATATATATGAATCTATATATTTATACTATATATAAACAATTTCCTATGTTAATTCTACATTAAGAAAATTATTTTATTATTTTTGAAAAGGAAAAATAAATAGAGCATCCGACGGATTTCGAACCCGTGTCTCTCTCCTTTACGCGAAGAGCGGCTTAACCAACTAGCCCATAGATTCATATATATTTATCATATTATTTAACTTTCGCGGTTCAAATTGCTTAACAAAATAATTGAAACTTTCAGTTTAAAAAAAATCAATTTGTCTAATAATCATTTTTCTTAACTAAACAAAAAATTTACTAGTCGGTCTTCATTTTACAAATATTTAAAAAATTATTTTGGTCTAGCATCGCCTTGGGTGCGTATGTTCCTTTTATTTTTTTAAGGCCTTAAAAAATTATTTGCATTCGGGCCTCTTCATGGACAAGGCCGGCTCTGTTAATTGAAATTTATATTTTAAGATTAAAAAAAAAGTGTTATCATTTTTAAATATTTCATGCTTTAAATCAGAGTGTCTGCCAAACTGTGTTCCTCAGCACAGTAGTGTGCCACAAGAGATTCCAGATGTTCCGAGAGAGATTTAAAAATGAAGGTAAAAATATTTGAACTTAAGGCTTTACTAGAGCAAAAAAATTCAGTTGACGCACTAAGAAGTTTTGAATTATTTTATAAAGAAAAAAAGAATAATTTTCAAGATATTTGTTTTCTTTGATCAGCAACTAGTGAGATACAAACTGACTTACGTGTTTGTATGCAAAAGTCAAAATATCATTACAATTACAAGCAAATTGAAGTCTTTCACCGACAAGTTTAAACTCTGGAGCAGGAAAATTGAAAACCCACAGCTTGATTACTCCCCAGGCGTACAGACTTTATTAAATTTACAAATTTGTTTATCTAATTTAAGGTCTCATTTTGACATAATTCTTTCTCGAAATCAATTGCATACTTCTCACTAATAAAAATAAAATCTATATTATATTTTTGTTACCTATCCATTTGTAGGAATCGATTTTCTGCTTTTTTTTCAATTAGAAATGTAATTTAATTTTCAATGTTAATCGGTTCGTGGCTTATGAAAGACTAATTAGCGAAGAAGAAGACCACGCCTTTTTATAATTAATCGAGCGCGATCTAGGGAAAATTATCAACCAATCACCTTAATTACCAATTAAATCGACGGCTATAAAAGAAGCGAAGCCGTAATTAGCGAGTCAGTTGCAATCCAGCCCTCACTGTGTGAAGAGCTGTTTTACGCTCTCCAAGAGTTCGCCTGTCGACTTTGGAACGATTGAAGAACAAAGCTGTACGAAATCTTGTAACCACGAAGAAGTAATAAATTTCGGGCCTTGTGCCATTTATTTTGTTGAAAGCATTTTTCACGGCCTCCGGCCAAGTTCTTATTTTGAAGAAAGCATATTTCACTGCCCCCCGGGCAATTTCTTATTTTAAAAAAGCATTTTTCACAAGCCTCCGGGCCAATTCTTATTTTGGGAAAGCAAATTTCACGGCTTTACGCCACCAAGAGAGGTTTTCACCTCTGAAGAAAATCGACGACACCGGCGCTCCTCCGATATCTTTCCATCAAGCCTTTCGAGTCAAAAACTCATCTTCATCCATCATCGGGACTATTCCCTATACATTTATATAGTATGTTGATAAAACAATATTACTATAGGTACTTGAAATTTATTTATTTTCACAGCAGTTTTTAACGGGTTATAGTGGTGTTTCACAAGTAAAAATAAAAATTAAAAAAATATTTTAATTTTATTTTTGGAGTTTTATTTTAAATACTCTATACATATTTCGGGTTTTTAGCCCATCATCAAAAGACTTTTGTAAACCCAAACTCCTGATGATGGGCTAAAAACCCGAAATATGTATAGAGTATTTCAAATAAAACTCCAAAAATATAATTAAAAGATTTTTTTAATTTTTATTTTTACTTGTGAAACACCACTATAACCCGTTAAAAACTCCTGTGTTGAATATGTTTCACTATAAACCAACACCACTTTCCCTAAATGTTATTTATTTTCATTTATACTGTTAAAATCTATTTTGTTGTATTTTTTATTTGGTATAGTTCTTCTTGCCTATTGTGTCATGAGATAAAAAAGTTTGGCAGACACTACTTTAAACTATTAGTAAATCTATTTTTTATAGCTTCTAAAATACGAAACCTTGTAGAAAATGATTACCTTTCTGCTGATATATTGTGCTCTAACGTGAGCCTCGACTATATGAGATTTTCTCATGTCGCCCACCCGAAACATGAGACACAGCTCTCCATTGCGAAGACAGATGACAGCATTCCGACTAAATAGTAGAGTTTGTGTGCGCTTCTTGGGACGTGATAGTTTCGCAAACACTACACCCACCATAAAAGCCTAACCGACAAAGAAAAATTATACAAATCATTCGTTTCTAACAATTCTAATTATAAATAAAATTTTCCTAAATGCTGTTAAACTCAGACTATATCGAAAAACAAATTTTCGAGGCTACACCACAAATTTAAAAGTCCTGACAAAATGTTTCTTTTTGCGCACATCAAGTGTTGGGTCGTTGAAGAGGCATTTTAAAATAATATTAAATATATATTCATGTAATTTTTATTTTGTCCCCCGAAACCCATCTATAGAAAGCTAAACGAATTAGGACATAATTGTTCGATTTTTCTTTTCTAAACATAATAAAAAAGTAACTATTTAGGATTCTAAAATTTAACCGTTTCCCTGTTAGAATGGCTCTCTCTTTAATAAAATATTTCCCAGCTAATAATATAAGGCTTTTTCTTTTTGGATATAATTTCATCTACGAGTACCTACCGTTAGCACAACCAACAACCAATATTAACATTTTACGAGGGGCGAACCACGACTTAAAATCATGTACAACTACTTCCACTTTCATTTCCAAGTAGAAGACAATAGATGACAATAGATTATCTAATGAATTTCAACGTAATTCCAAATAATTCCAAAGACGATGTACACCTAATTCCAATCGCGGTTCACCCCTCGACAATTTATTATCATTATTATTATTTTTATGGAATAAATTTAATATTGTATCTTCTTAATATAAATTAATAATATTTTTATTTTTATTCTATAAGGAGTTATATGCCAAAATATCATCTCAAATAAGTAAAAGACATTAGTTAATCTCTCGTGATTTCATAAGAAATGTATAGTCTACTACTATTAACAATTTGAATAATATAATAATTAATATTTATTCACCTGAATCATTACTCCACAAATAGATTGCAAACACATCACAAAGATGGCCTCCGGACACTCTTCAGTAGTACTTCTTGAGCCATAACCAATCGTGTGCTGTGTTTCAACACTGAACAAGAAACAGGAAACAAACCCATTGATTCCGGTAACGCACGGTTGCCACTCTTCATTCATTTCCCCAGTATAGTTGTTTAATCGAGCTAGCTAATAAAATATGGATTTAATGGAGGATTATTAATTAATATAAAAGCAAACTTACAGTAGGATTATTTCTTGGGTTAAGATCTCCATGAGTGATAACAATGATCCACCAGACAAAAGCAAAGCTCAACCAGGAAAGGACGAAATTAAGAGCGAAAACGAGCAATGTCCAACGCCATTGGGCGTCCACAAGTGTCGTGAAAATATCCTGAAAATAAACTACATATTACAATAATTTACTATTTTTATTTTTATTAAAATTTGTTTTGTTTTCTCTCTAAATGTTGACTTGTTTAATTTCGATAAATTTGAATTTTCATTGAAACAACAGCAGCTCGGGCTGATTTTTTTTTTTTTTTTAATAAATCAATATTGAATTAATAGTATATGATACATATGTTTATGTTTTTATTATAAATCATGTCCATCCAGATGTTACAATATTTGAATCACTCTTTTATATATGGAAATGTACGGGTTAATAATAGTTCGTGGAAGTGTATTTTTAAATTTCCAAAGATAAGTTGTCGATCAAATCAGATGTTAGTCAATAGATACATTTGAAAATTAAACGATCTATTAAAAACTCTTTAATATAGGTTTACAGCTTGAATTACAACGGGTGAAAATTAATTTTCGATTTTATAATGCATTGAATATCTATAAAGATAAGAGTAAATAAATATTATTATAATAAGAATAGTCCAGATTAATTTGCAGCAACGCTGACCTAATGCTGCCGACAGGGGCGCTGATGCCGTCGGTATATTTGTGTTTTGAGACGAGATAAGTTGAGGCAAATTTGAAATATAATTGTAATTTTAACTCGAATTTTGAAATGAAAGACTCCAATTGATTTTAAATTAAGAAACATTAAATATATTGATAATTATCCCCCCCCCCCCTTCACCACTCAAAAATTAAATATTCAATTCGCTTTTAAAGAAATTAATCACATCTTATTTGATTTATATTTTATATATTATTTGTTTATTTTTTAATAATTTGCCACTTTTTTATAATTTTTTAAAAATCTAAATTTTGTTATTCTTATTTTTTGATTTTTACAAAATTGAACGACTTAAGACACGCATGCTCTTATGAGTTTCTCATGGCAATACTAGATGGAGCAGGCTGTCAAACAAACAACACCTTATCTCTTTTATATAAATATTTGGAGCCTTATATCGATTATCGATCCCAAATTTTAAAAAAATGATATAATATAATTCTCCTCCTCACACGATTCCACTTATTTAAATAAATCTATTTCCACACAAAAAATATCACAATGCTGTATATTATAGAAAAAAAATACTTCCAGATTCATATCTAGAGCCTCATTTCTGTAGCTGTGTTAAGACGAAAATGAGGCGAAACTTTTAAGAGAGTATGTATTTTCTGGAGTTTACAGGTATACATTTGGAGTGTGGTTTTTTAAGAGGAATACAATTTTTGGATCGAGACGCAGCCCGCCAGGGCACCAGCCCGGAGGCCGAGCTTCGAGGGCGTGCCGAAGGTACGCACGAAAAGCTCGTATGTAATATTCATTTACTATGAGTTAAGGATTCTTCGTCACGTGAAACAAGTGACAATAATATTTCATTTAATATTTATTTACTCTTATCTTTATTAAAGATGTTTCACCTTGCACCAACACCACAATCTCTACTAATTATTTTGAATATCTATAGTTAAGAATAGGTAAATTGATCTCAATGGATATATGTTAGATGGATTTCCATCAAAACAATCGTTCATCACATATAACCATGAAATATACGATGGATATAAGTTTCCAAAAGATTGTTCTATACAACAAACAGATATATGATCTCTTAAAATAAGTAAAATTGATATACCCTGTACAAATGTTGTATTTCGACCGAGAACAGGTTCATCTTCTAGATAGTAGTTACGCTTTATTACTAAGTGTGCTCCTTACAAATAAAAACTTTCAATAACATTGAAAACACGTATAGGTGTAGCCCAAAAGAACTTAGGGATTTAGAACTTAAAAACAGGCTCAACATTGTTCATCTTAGCAAAAAGCTGCAATAGAAACATCAAATCTGGAAGTTTTTTTTTAGCTCCCACATATTTACACTGAGTACACCTCAGGTTCCAATGCAGATATCGACGCGATACTCTAGTTCAGAGATGCCGAACCGTTTCTTGATGGAAAGCAGCATTAATTTAGATATTAATGATTTTTTTTTTTTTAATGATATTGATGCAAGAAGGGGGAACCTCTGTCATTCGGGGTAGTCCTTTGAATCATGCATTGTGAAAAGGAAGAAATTTCAGAGAGGGGTGGGGTTAAATAAAGGTCCCTGTGGATGTGGGTATTTAAAAAATGAAAGTTACATGTAGCGGAAATGCGGATGAGAAAGGTGAGTATCCAGAGGTCGGCTGATAACAGACAACAGACAAATGATTATATCTTTCAAAATGAGATATCAAATTAGTTTATTTGTCATTGATAAAGAGGGAATTAGTTTAAGGAATTTTTTCTGAATTTTAAGTAATTGAATGAAATTAAGCAGAAACAAAAATCACTTAAAAATGGGTAATTTGGGACTCGCTCAGACGCTCATTTTATATCGAAATAAATTTTGAGAAATCAAACCTAATTCTACTTAAAGAGATTTTTACGGGAATATCTCACAACCTATGATAAAAAAAAAAAATTTATTTTTGATCGCACAAAAAATTTGGCCCTTCAAAATAATCATTCGATTAAAATACTAATTTTAATCGATTTTTGATTTGCGGGAAAATGAATTCATTCAACTTCTAAATTTCAAGTTTGAATCTTATTTAGTTTATGAGAGGAAAGACGGCCTGTCAGACATTGTGGCGAAATTAATAGCCTCCAGTTATATTTTTTATAATCGCAACCTTAAAAACGGGATTAGAGATGGAAGATTAGGAGTTAGGTGTTTTTTTATCTAATTTAGAGTCGTGTTTTAACATAATGCTTTCCCAAATTCAATTGCATTTATTTTCATGAAGTATAGTTAATTTTGTTGGGATTTTTATTTGGTGTGCCGCGAAACAAATTCTCCTTGCACACTGTATCGTGTGGTAAAAAAAGTTTGTGAGTTAAACGCAAAGCTGACAAGAGAGACATATTTGGGGGACTGTATAATCTGAAATCTAACGTAGGGAGTTTTTTGTGGCCTTGTATAGCAACTAAGAAGATGACGACAGTTACCAGTGCATAAATATCCACAAGCAAAAGAAAGTGCTACTTTCAGCTATGAAACTAAAGATAGACTAAGCCATATTAATAAAATAAGTTTATGAGGATGCCATCTACAAAATTTGGATTGATTTAAAAGCCCGCAGTTAATGTCCTACGACTATCAGGCCATATTGTTCCCACCCCTTCCCTAGTTCCCCCAAAACTTAACTTGAAATGACACCGTTGAAGGTAAAAGTACTGTGTTGATATTGCTTATCTTCAGATCATATGGGTAATATAGCAAATGTGGTACTTTAGCACATCAGCATCTTGAATGTAGCCCATAAAAAGAAGAAGCATGGGTGTGTATGATGACAACATCTGTAATTGCGTTCAGAGAGATGTACGCTCTAACCAATGTTTTAACAGTTGCTTTTATACAAATAGCTTAGAACCTCGTGATGAAAGGCCACTACCTATGGTAGAGCAAAATATAATTTTCACTGTTTCTTTGTCCACGATGTTCAAATTGCGTCAAATAAGACGTTTCGTTATTCAATTACTAGCATGTTGAAATTATTTCAAAATCCAGCATTTTATTTTGATCTATAAATGACAGAATATTGAGAATTAAATTTTTTCTCATATTTTCTAGAAAACCTCCGAGATTTCGGGTCTTAGGGAGAGCTTAAAATAATTCAAGGCTTAATTGATTTTCGAAGAATTTAACATTGTATGGTAAAATGTGAGAAAAATTCAATCAGAGAATTCAAATTTACTGAAGACACGAAGAATAACTAATTGACCAATGTATTCTTTTTCTTTATATGTAATTTGATCGTGAAGTTTTAAAGAGGTATTATTGATCTAATTTTATTTGAAAATCTATTCTAAAGTAATTATGAAAAAGAAGACTTTTCTAGAATAGTCAATGGATAAGTCAGAGCCAAATCAATTAATGAAGTAATATTAAGATAAATAAATAAATATATATTAACAAACCTTAATAAGAACATTTTTCATTTAATAGTACAGTTCATGGAATGACAAAATTCTTGAGTATCTCTATTTTTCTATATACAAGGCACAAATTCGTCCCTTGAATACTGATGGCACGTGGAAGGAAGCCTCACAACATTCTCTTGCCACTCTAGATACTGAAACGAGCCATAAAATTAGTAGAAAATTCGATTTTGTTTAAATCTCTTGATCTTTTGGCCCATCAAGGAACAGTTTCTGCCCTTTCCCTCTTTTATGTTATTTTATTTTTATAGATAATACCATATCAATATTTTGATCAGGAGAAATAATTTCGATAAATTTCTCTGGAGTCTCATTTACGAAAAATAATTGATTCATCACGATAATCAACATTTTTTTCGCGTTCAAAGTAGAAACAAATTGAGCCATCAAGTTTTCGATCTATTTTCGTTTGTACATCTGACTTTCAGAGATTGTGATTCTCTCGCTACATCCAAGTTTCTCGAATCCTGTCATTTTCAATCTTCCAAGAGTCATCTTTACAAATATATTCAACCTTAATCCGATCTTTAAATGTTTCCCTGTTTTTCTGTAGGGAAATCAGAGTAGGTATGTCTTGACTTAAATTAGTTCTTGAGTATTTATAATCAAAAAAGAAAAAATATAAAAATTTGAAATTGGTTAAAAATGACTTTATAGTATAGTATAATGTTGGGAAATAACAAATATTATTGTCTCTTGGTGTTTATTTTTATTTCGATTAAAGTGGGAAACATACTTTTTTAATAAATGAATTTATCTTTAAGGACCAATCATAGATTTTAGAGAAAATATTTTTACATTGCATATCAGAGAGGTTCGTCC
>JALMQS010000407.1:35734-88396 GCA_024734495.1 Forficula auricularia
GATTTTAGAGAAAATATTTTTACATTGCATATCAGAGAGGTTCGTCCTCTTAGGAATCGAACCCAAGCGCTAACTAAGCTTGCCGGGCCGTTAGCCAAACCCTTAAGACCGGCTAACGGCCCGGCAAGCTTAGTTAGCGCTTGGGTCAGATTCCTAAGGGGACGAACCTCTCTGATATGCAATGTAAAAATATTTTCTCTAAAATTATGATTGGTCCTTAAAGATAAATTTATTTATTAATATTTTAGATCTGGGTTGATTTTTGAAATAATTTCCATCTTTTTTTCAAAAAAAGACACCTAAGAAGATACTTAAATCTTTGCTTTCACTATACTTTTTTAAGTATATGTAGCTAGGTTTTTAGGGTTGGTTTTTATTTATGTTTTTTTTATGAATTAGTGTAGTGTATGGGAGTCAAATTAAAATCGGTTAAATGTTACAGTGAGTGAGGCTCATCTGTTCTACGACCACGAAAACTTCACTCTCAATCAAGCCAGTCTTCATGGGGCTTTCAATTTTGTGCATTCTAAATATTTTTCTAAAGAATCAGGTGATAAATACTAAAAGAAAATTCTTCCTAGAATCGCTATCTAAAATGAACAATCAATTGATACGAAACGGTAAAATCAGCATTTTTCACTTTTAACAAAATACGAAAGGTTGGCTTCATATCCGGTAAGTACATTTACAAGCGTAAACCTTACCTTTTTGAATTTTAACCTAGTAAAAACATTGATCAGGTGAAAAAGTGTTTTTCATTGTAGATCTAAGATAAAGCTGCAAAGACTCTGAAAAACCAAGAGTCACTTAAATTGTTTGGTATCTGGCTACAGGCCATAAAAATGAAAATAAAAGTTAAGAAGTAGTGTTGTTAAAGAAATTGATTCATTTTTAACTCATTTTGTTGATTTTATACTAGAAAAACTGTGGTTTTGGTTTGTAATTGTGTTGTATTACAATGTTTAAGTGGTTTTATTAAAAAAACTTGAACTCGAGAAAGCAGTAATTGAATTGATAGCTCAATAATCAAAATTGTAATATTGTATTATTAATTGTTCTCATATACATTAATTTTAATATTTCTAAGTTTATAAATAAAGTTTAGTTAAAAACAAATATTATAAAATCCGGGAAAAATGTTTTGAAAATATTTTTTAGTCACGGCCTACATATTATGACCATGCGGATTACATGTGGTTTGCGGGTCAGAGGTTTTGCATGCCTCCTTTAAGATCTAAGATATTGGGTAACTTTAGTAAATATAACAGTTGATCAGTTGGTCAGAAAATAAATAATTAGAAGTAATCACAACTTAGTAGTTATCAATTCTTTTTTATTGATTCTCAAGGATTGGGTTCGCTAAGCGCCCCCATTAATAGGGGAGATAAATGAACCTATGATAACAACCTCATGTTGTGTATGGTTTTATTCTGTAACCGTTGATCTTTTAAAATGATATTGTGACGTTAGTTAGGAGGGATCTTTTATTTAAAAGAATAATATTTGAACTGTATCACGGGTGCTAGCTGACGAGGTGCTTAATCCCTTATTTAATTTTATACACTAAATATGTTAATTAGTTCGCTACTAATTTCCTTCATACGAGTATTATTACAGTCATAATATAAATCAGTGTTTCTCCATCTGGGTTCCATAAAGGGAGGTTTGGGGTTCCCCGCGCCTAGATGTCAATAAAAGAAAAAATAGAAAAACAAAAATAGTAGTTAGTAGTATCACCCCTCAAAAAATTTGTGATGGTAAGAAAAAAATACTTAATTTAGAGTCTAAGTATTTATTACCTTATAGTCAAATAAAACCATTGATACTTAAGAATAAACATTATGATTATTGTCTCAGTGATACCATTTTTGTTGTTCTAAAGTTCCTTAACTTTCTTATAATACAACGATTACGCTACATTAGTAACAAAATGACATCATTTAAATTGAAAGTTTTTGCCGAGAGTAGCAGAATTTTTATATATTGAAGGAGACAATAAAAGAGTGTGTCTTCTGCTGGAATTATAAATTTTATTTATTTATAACGAGACTATAGTTTCGAAGGCTTTGCCCTCTTCATCAGTCTATTACAATGTATTCACGGGAATTAATTTATGAATCTTTTCATCAATTCATAAATTAATTCCTGTGAATACATTGTAATAGACTGATGAAGAGTGCAAAGCCTTCGAAACTATAGTCTCGTTATAAATAAATAAAATTTATAATTCCAGCAGAAGACACACTCTTTTATTGTCTCCTTCAACATCATTTAAATTGTTTTATTATAATTTTGTTATTAATGACGTTTGAAATAATATTGCTTTTCAAATAGATGAGAATATTATTTATGAGTATACATTGTATATGTAAAAATAACTTGACCGATCCGAAAGGGGCATATGGATATCCCAATGTCATTACCAAAAAAATTTAATAATAAATTATTCATGAAAATTAAAATGTTAGGTTAAAATACACGTTTTTTGTATCCAATTCCCCAAAATCTAGCAAATTTTTAAAATGTGGCAACACCGTCATCGGTGGCGGTATGTTATATTTGAAAGCTATAAAAGTAGCATGATGTTGATATTTTGAAAAATTAAATATCTCATATTATAGTTCTAGGGGGTTCCTCAGAAATAAATATAATTGTTCTAGAGTTCCTCGTTCTACAAAAGGTTGAGAAACACTGATGTAAATAATCATATATAGATATAATTCACTAAAAAAATATATGTTACTTAATCTAATCCTATTGTTTTATTTTAAATTTGTAATTATCCGTACCTTAAGATATCTTCTTCTCCGTTTAGCTACTTTTCCTTGGACTACATTACATTCTCCGTTTTTCAAAATAATTCTTCTACGTAGCCGTCTCGATCCGAACAATGTATGACGATATCTGAGAATTAGAAATGCCATTCTTGAGTTATATTTTTAATACCTAGTTCCGGTGGTAGGAAACACAAGAATTTCAATCAAAACCACTCAGATTAAATTGTTTGGATGAATTTGTACGTTAAGTTTGTCCGATTTGAAGCTATCAGAATGATTAATAATTAAGAAATTATGTATTAAAAATGGAAACATTATTTTTTTCCATAATTAAAATTCTAGAATAGTCCAAAAAATTTAGCCTGAGTGGTGTCTTAAAAATGTTTTATTTGGTAATGTCATTCTGAAAATGTTTAATATATTTTGATAAAATTTGGTGAACATAGGTACAAGCGAGGGGTGATCCACGATTGGAAGTAGGTGTACACCTCTTTGGAAGTATTTTGGATGTACTTGGAAATATTTGGAAGTACAAATGGAAGTAGGTGTACAGCATATTATGTCGCGGTTCACCCCTCGGGTACAAGTAGATGAATTTGATCTAATTCTGTAATACGGGACTTTATTAAAAGATTTTAATTTTCAATGAAATATATTTATTTGTTCAAAAATTGAGTCTTTTAGATTAGGCCGAAATAAGATGATGAGTAACGTTTTTTTAAAGCCAAGGTGTCGTATGGGCCCCATTGGATAGCCTGTTTACAATATAATACAAATTTAAAAATAAATATTGAACAATTCTAATGGGTACTCCTATATTACATGACTATTGAAAAATTATACAAATTACAAAATTATAAACATTAAACATAATCTATCTAACAAAGATAAATTTGAAAATATGTTTAAAGTGCATCAAACTAAATGAAAAGATCTGAATTCTCAATTCAAGACAGGGCCGCCCTAAGATATTTGGCGCCCGTGAGCAACTAAAAATAATGCGCCCCTCTTCATAAGAGAGCTAACGAGAGCGGGGTGACCGGAAAGAAATCTAGAAAAAGTCAATTTATTACCATTATACTAAACAAAAACATAAAATTCATACAGAATTAAAAAAAAAAGGCTTGCAGCATCAAACTATTTAAAAAGATCTGAATTCTCAAATCAAGACAGGGCCGCCCTAAGATATTTGGGACTCGTGAGCAACTAAAAATAATGCTCCCCTCTTTATAAGAGAATAGGATTGCTAACGAGAGCGGAGGGACCGGAAAGAAATCTAGAAAAAGTCAATTTATACCATTATACTAAAAAAATACATAAAATTCATAAAGAATTAAAAAAAAAGGCTTGCACCCCAGGGCTATAGCACATTTAGCCCTGTTGTTAGAGTTGCCCTAATCCAGAAGTTCGCAAACTGTGCCATGCGGCGCACCGGTGAGCCGCGGCCTCTTCACAGGTGCGCCGCGAAGCTTAATTAATTGAAGCAAGAGATTTGCCCTAACTAGAAAAAAAAAAGGGAGAAGCTTAAAATTTATTTATTATTAATTTTTATCTCTTACTTACGATTATAGATACATAAAGTAAAAAATTTAACTTTGACACCCTCTGAAATGTATACAAAGGGTCCCCTCTAAATTTTTGATTTTCACAGCAAAATAAACTATTAATTCCGAAGATGTTTTTATCGATTCTAATTCAAGAGTATTTAGAGAGACAAAATATGGTAATTGTTTTGATATAAAACGAAAAAATTTAACTTTAACACCCTCGAAAAAATCTGAAATGTATACAAAGGGTCCCCCCTTGTGGTCTGAATTTTTGATTTTCACAGAAAAATAAACTATTAATTCCCATGATATTTTCATCGATTCTAATATAAGAGTATTTAGAGAGACAAAATACGGTATTTGTTTTGATATAAAACGAAAAAATTTAATGTAAAGAAATGAGTATCTATTTGAGAAAGAAAGATTGAATTTTTTCTCAAAATCAACCTGTGATATATAATCAATTAATTTTACGAACATGAATTTAGGTCATTTATCAAAGATTTTAATAGATATGTTTATATTGCATGTAGGCGGGTCTTGTCCCCTCAGGAGTCGAACCCAAGCACTAGTACGCTTTCCGGGCAACTAGTCAGACACTTGAGACCATCACCTCCAAAAATGCAACATATAAAAAATGTTACTTTAACACCCTCGAAAAAATCTGAAATGTATACTAAGGGTCCCCCTTGTGATCTGAATTTTTGATTTTCACAGAAAAATAAACTATTAATCCCGAAGATATTTTTATCGATTCTAATATAAGAGTATTTAGAGAGACAAAATACGGTATTTGTTTTGATATATGGACTTTTAGTTAGGGTAGGGCATCAAGGAAAAATTTTAATTGAAAAAAGGCGCCGCGACTCGGAAAAGTTTGGGAACCCCTGCCCTAATTCAAGAGAGGCAAAGAAAAAGAACCAAGAAAAAGAGAAAAATGAAAAACCATTTATAAATATCGTAGGCTTAGAGAGTAAAACTGCTAACTCACAACAAAGAAATTTTACAGGAGAGAGAAAAAACAAACAAAATTTAATATTGATGTTATGGAAAAAACTAATATATTTTTCACATATTTTTCTACAATTTATGATCGTAATTTTAATTACCAGTTTTACTTGGACGATGCTGCATTTATTTTTCTATCGAACGGTATTAATTAAGTAATGGAGAGGGATTCAGTCAATGGGTAGCCTCTGCTGAATAAAAAACTCCCAATTATGGAAAACATTTCGGCTTTAATTAAATAATGCCATCATCAGTTCCTAAGTGCTGAAATAAGCGATAGAGCTCACATGTAAAAATGCAATAAAGTTTTTTTTATAACAATCCAAAGTTGTTAAATACAAAAATATATCTTACAGTATTAGGACACAATTAATTTTATAAATAAATAAATAAATTGTACGCATGCAGAGTTGTTACGGATTTTATCATAATATACAAAATTATATGAAATATAAAATGGTACATAAATCTTGGTGTGCTCCACTAGCGCAACGCCTCAAGTACAAATAAAGCAAATTTTCATTTCATTCAAATAATAACAGTATGAGGACATTGATCTAATTAGGATGACTGACCCCTCACAAACATCTCTCAATTACAAGGAGATCTCCAAATAATTAATCAACGTTAAGAATATCAAATTTCAATTTAAAATGACAAAATATAAAAAAAAAAATTCAATAATTCTTTCCTTTTTTTCTCAATGTTTTCTATACTTGGGTTTCAGCTCTTAGGAACTGATGATGGCATTATTTAATTAAAGCCGAAACGTTTTCCATAATTGGGAGTTTTTTATTCAGCAGAGGCTACCCATTGGAAGAATCATTCTCCATTACTTAATTATATACATATACAGCCATCAAATTGTTCGAACTGTATTAATATGTATATGGAAAAAATGGAATTAGCAGGTTTACACTCTAATCCAGGGGTCGGGGAACCGGAGTAAATTACCCCAAATGGGGTAAAAATGAAACTATCGGTGGTAAAAAGGACATTTTTTAAATTTTTTTATTTTATAAACTATTATACTATTGTTAGTTTGATAGCTTTTCCAGGAATTCAAAATCTTAAAATTAATAAAAGTTAGAAAAAAATATAAAAACATTAATAAAAGTTATGCATTTTTTGTCATGATGAGTGTTGGTGTATTTTTTCTTTTTAAAAAGCAGTCAGTTAAACCCGGCAAGAAAACGGCTGAATGCCGAGGATTGTATTCAAATTGCGCTCATGTCAAAAAGTCCTAATTTTGAAGTTATTTTAGAGAAAATGAAACAACATCATTTTTCTAAAACGTAAAAGCGTTTGAATTATGTTAATGTTTACAATTTTTATTTACTTACAGAGAGTTTTCATGTAAATTCAAATTAATTCAATAAATAATAAATAGGTGCCTGGAGCACCGAGCGATGCTCGGTAACTTTTTGCTTCTAAATAGCTTAAGTTTCAAATTTCAAGGCTCGTGAGACTTTCCGAAGACGAAATATGAACGATTAAAATATTTATTTTCCGACATGACTAATTTACACCCCTTCCCTTATTTTGACCCTTTTAAATCATGAAGAAAGAGGTATGATCCTTCGAATTGTCGGATTTTTTAAGAGAATGAAATGGATATTCTATTAAATTATTTTATAGAAAAATACCTTTATTTAATCAAATTGGCAAATTCTAATATATAATAACATTTGTAATGATCTATTAGTGCAGTTTAAAATAAAAAAAACAATTAATTTTATTAAAAATAAATTGAAAGAAATGTAATTATAAATTTTTATTCCAACAACCACCTGTGAATAATTATTTCAATTAACAAAAAACCCATCAAAAACAACTTATCCGAAGATGAGACCTTGATAGATATAATTGTCAACACAAAAACCCGCCTAACCCGTGAATTTCATCCAAATCGTTAGAGCCCTTTTTCGACAAACCGATTCTAAATATATATACAAGAATTGCTCGTTTAATATAAAAAGATACATTTACCTTACATTTTTTTGCTTTTCATGTAGGGGTAATAGCGGTCTATGGAAAAATATTTTGGGGTAATAGCTAAAAAAGTTCCCCGACCTCTGCTCTAAGCCGACGATATGTATAAAAATCAAATTTCTAATAAATCGTTATTCTTACTTAATATATCAAAAGTTGCAACCTTCTATCTGGATTAGAAATGCAAAGGCAATAGTCTTTAAACCCGAGGGTATCTGTCGACTTTGACGGAAGTTGACCAATATTTATTTATTTAATTATTTATTTATTTATATTTATAAATGAATGAGAGAACTAAGAAAAAGAGAAGTGAGTCATAATTAGTTCGTTCAAATTTTATTAACCCCAGCTCGAAGGGGAAGCGTTAAGCCAACCCACCACTTGCAGATCATTTGGCACCGTCTTGTAGGCTAACTCTCTTCGAGGTTTGATGACGTTCTCATTCTTTTTTTTTTCAGCTAAACGATCGTAGCTCTAGTTCACACAATGGTGTCGGGTCGCCCTATATATAAACACACCGATACGCACACGAAAGTCAAAGCAATCAAAACTCTCGCGACATTGCATCTCGCCAAAAATAATAGTGAAAAGCCTCGGAGAGGTTGCTATTGCTTACGTAAGCGAGCAAAATTCAGACGAGGGGGAACCCTTGAAAAAATACGGAAAGGCTATTGAAAGTTACTTAGAGTTGGAAATTTGGCCAAATAGGAAAAGATGTAGCTAAAATACTTCACATTATATCATATATCATTACATGATAGAGAGAATATATAATTATGTGAAAGTGAAAATGTTAAATAAAAATAAAATTGAAAAAGTCAGCAAATTATTTGAATCAAAAATAAATTCTCTTCCTAAAGCAGATAAAAATAATTTTTATAAAAAAAAATAAAACCGACTTCAAAAAAATTAAATGCAACAAATAAAATAATAAGAACTCAAAAATTAAATAAAATGCACTAAAATGTATAAAATAATTATCTAAATTAGTTACAACTAAACGATAAAATATTTACATGAAATCACTTTTTGAAGTCGGTGCCAAAAATATACATTTTATGAATCGAACTTGACGGATCTTACTTAGTACGTTTGGCGGGTAAGCTCGCTTACCTATATAGTTTGGTTAGCACAGACTTCAAAAAGTGATTTCATGTTAATATTTCATCGTTTAGTTGTAACTAAATTAGATAATTATTTTATACCTTTAGTGCACTTTATTTAATTTTTGAGTTCTTATTATTTTATTTGTTGGATTTAATTTTTTTGAAGTAGGTTTTATTTTTTTCAAAAAAATTTTTTTTTTTTTTTTTTTTTTTAGTGATGTTATTAATAGTAACTTATGATAATACCTTGCAAGCATCTCGTAAGAGAAAGCTTCGGGCGAATGAATCAGAAAATGATAAACCAATTATTTACATGAATTAATGTATACATTGTATTTTAGCTTCGACTCCGGAGATTAATTCTCCACCATATACTCTCTTTGATCATATTTTTAGTCCTTGTTTTTAAAAATAAGAGGAAAAATTAATTAAATAAAAAAACCTCTTTTCCGATAATTATTCCAATTCCATTATTCTCCTCCGTCCATTCCTCACCATCAGAAATTGATATTATTAAACCAATTATTTTACATTAATTAATGTATACATTGTATTTTTTGCTTCGATTCCGGAGATTACTTCTCCACCATCGAGTGTCCTTATTCATCTTTAGTCCTTGTTTTTAATAAGAGCAAAAATCTAATTAGATAAAAAAACCTCTTTTCCGATAATTATTTTAATTCCATTATTCCCCAATCAAGTCGATTGGTTTTCCTCTCCCTCTATCTCCTACCCATCAGAATTCAATTAATAAATATAGAAATTCTCTCGAAACGTTTGCGTGTCTTAAATGAACGTTTTAAGTTTTTTTTTTTTTTTTTATAAAATATTTTATTTATCATAATTTCGATTATTT
The DNA here is from genome assembly GCA_024734495.1 of Forficula auricularia. Classification (NCBI taxonomy): domain Eukaryota; kingdom Metazoa; phylum Arthropoda; class Insecta; order Dermaptera; family Forficulidae; genus Forficula; species Forficula auricularia. The sequence goes on from JALMQS010000407.1 coordinate 45,021, forward strand.
GCTCATAAGAATTGGAGATTTTCGTTATTTCGTCATTTATCATATCATCAGAACTTGACCAAATTAATATGGGACCACCCCTAAGGTTCCCCATTTCCAATAAAAAAATAATCATCGAAATCGGTCCACGTGGTAAAAATTTATCGCTGAACATACATAAAATAAATAAATAAATAGGTATCTAGACTACCTTAAAGCTATACTGATCCAAACGCAGAAAGAATCAATAAAATCGGTTCATAAACAAAGAAGTTATGCGTGAACATACATAGAAATAAGCTGACGTGTTCTGATGTGGCCATCTATTTGACTTTTCCAAACAACCTGGCCCCTCTCTTATATTTAATATTTAATAAAATTATATATAATCATGTAGGGGAGGGGGGTAAGTTTTTCCATTTTTAGACTCCTGGCGGCCCATTGATTATATATGCAAAATTTGGTTTAGTTTGGTACAAGAGCCTATATTTTCATTTTTTGACTATACACCCCTTCCCCCCATTTTGGGCGGTTAGTTTTTGCATTTTTAGACTTTTGGGGTCCAACTGATTATGTATATAAAATTTGGTTGAGTTTGGTAAAGATTTTCAATTTTGACCCCCCCCCCATTTGGGCGGTTATTTTTTGCATTTTTAGACTTCTGGGGTCCCACTGATTATGTATACAAAATTTAGTTGAGTTTGCTCAAATGTCGTAGATTTTTAATTTTTAACCCTCCCTCTCCTTGGGTCGATATGCACCAAAATCTAATCAATCTCAATGAACCAAAACTATGTGTGAAATTTGGTTTCGATATTCACAGTAGTTTTTGAGCTAGCTCATCCACAAAATTTTGATAACGCTCAGACAACCAGACAAACAGACATTTTGACAAAACAATTATTATCTCGAAAAATTTAATTTCGATGTTCACTTATTAGGGCTTTATTGTAGAGCGAAACGTCATGGTTTCGCACAATTTTTTTAATCAAAATAGTTTCAGCCGTTTTTGAGATATTTCGAAAAAAAAGATGGAAAAAAAAACACTTTTTTCATGCACGATTACAATACTTGACCATAACCTGTATGGTAAAGTAAAAAAGGTCCAATACCAATGAAATTTAAATGAGACCAATCGGAAACTATTCTGAACCCAATGCAAAAAAATCATCATAATCTGTTCACAATTGGAGAAGAAATCAGGTAACATAGACACACAAAAATTCAGTCGAATTGAGAACCTCATCTTTTTTTGAAATCAGTTAATAAAAAATACTCACATTCTATTTCTAGGTTTCTATAGACCAATTTATTTTGAAAAATTATTTCATTAGTTAATTAGTTCAGATTTGTTTAGGTTAACTAGTATATAAAGTTAATAGATACTATAAACGAAAAAAAAAATTAATTTGCGAACTTCGGGCTGAATTGAAAATACCTACTAAATAGTTATTTCAAATTTAAAAAACAAAGGATAGAGCGAATACTCTATATCAGGGGTGTCCACCCTTTTGGCTTACACTGGACACATTTGAAGAAAAAAATTGTCTCGGACAGCGGATAAAATATTATAATTCTATTGATATTTGTTATTCAAAAAATATAGTTAATAAGAAATAAGAACTTTATTATTTTTTTAGCTCATAGTAAGCTTCTAATTTTACTTTTCGTAAATTGTATATACTGGAAAATAGCTTCTCGTATATGTAAATACATACCTACACCTACAAAAAGTGATTTCATGTAATATTATTTGTTTATATTTTTTCCGGACTAGATAATTAATATAAAATTCTAATAAAGAGACAATATTCAATTTTTCTTTCAGATCGGAATCTTAATTGTTGTTCTAGAAAATTTAATCAGAATGTTTGTAAGTAGAAAATTTATTTCTAATGAAAATGGAGTCAAAAATAGACCAAAATGATGATTATTTTTTCGGAAATTCTGAAATCTAGTTTCAGATTCAAAATGTAAAATTAGCACTTTTATTTTTCGAAAACTTCACAGTAGATTTTCAGGTTTTTTATTTTAGAGAAAAAAGAAATTATCAGGCCAATTGTTGTGTTTTCAAGTATCTACTTATAAATCTCAATGTTATAAGGAATTTTATGACTTTATATTGGGCCATCGGTTGGACAGCACTGGCTTAAATCGAATGGGATTAAAGAAGAAAATGAGGAATGATAATTTATTTTTTAAAAAGGCCACGGATATAATAATCCCTTGCTATCCATTATCTATTGACATGTAAGAACGTGCAAAGATCTAAAAGACAAGTCCTGACAAGTTTTAGTCCAGGAGAGAAATTATCCATTAATTGTGATTGTTCTAGAAACCCCCAATTCCTTGGCTCCTTGTACTAGAATGATGTAACTATAGACTTGGTTAGTGTCGTAGCATATAAATTGCTGAAATAATAAATATTTTAGAAAATGAAAATATGAGAAGTAGAATAATTTTTAAATATTCGAAACTTCATTATTTTTTTACCCTCACATTTATATTCTATAGAATATGATGGGGAAGTATTGCGATGGCCAGTCTGTGTCCTGATTCTTTGAGAGCTTGTATTATATTATCTTATATAGTTGAGCTTATAATTTTGCTTTTAGTGAATATTATTCTTAAAAAAAGCTTCACGTATTGTACAAATGTACATTCATTTTTTGAAAAAGGGAATACATATATCTCTACTTGAAAATCTCAATGTTTTAAAGAAGTATATGATTTTATGTTGGGCCACATTCATTGCAGTGCTGGGCCGCATGCGGCCCACGGGCTGGTCTATATAAAAATTACCCAACTCAACAAAAACGAAAAAATTATTTATGCCTTGGTTTTTAGCTCTTTTCCTGGGGGATATTTGAGGCGCTGATTCTAAAAATTGCATTGATAGATCCGTATTAACCCAAGTTTGTTAGATATATTTAGTCAAATTATAGAAAAATGCAATTTTCTCCATTTTTAGGCGTATTGATTCAGAATAGCAATATTAAATAATAAAACAAAAAAAAAAAATTGGTGGAAAAAAAACAGATCAAAATGTCCTTTTTTTTACTATAAATGCTGTTCTGAATCAGTACACCTCAAAAATAAACAAAATTCGCCTTGTTCGGAGATTTGACCAAATGTATCTCAAAAGCCTAAGCTGATAGAGAAAAACTAGTGCTATTTTTTGAAACATTAAGTCAAATATACTCAGAAATATCCTTAATATTTTATGTAGCAAAATATGGGGCCGTCTTATAAATTACTAATATTGAAATAAATGTAGAGAGTGCAAATTGTAATCGAAATGGCAGTGCAAAATACATGTTTGATTAAAGAAAAAATATAAATGAAAGTAAAAAGATAAGCAATTAGGGCAAAATAAAACAAAAGAGAAAACTACTGTTTGGTATAGAGAAATAAATTAAATTTAACGAATCTAGCAGAATCATTATTTAGTCTTAAACAATCTAAAAATGAATCATTTAGGGAAAATATGAAATCAATATATTTAGGAGTAAATTACTTGGAAAAGCTGTCAATAATGAGATCTTTGCCTGCCTGCTAGCTCTGAATTAGAAATAATACAATTTTTGAATTCGAGTAAAAATAATGAATATAACTTGTAAATTTCAAGTTTATTTAGCTTACGAGCTACAGTGCCTTGACGGACAGTAGGCATTGTAGCGACTCAACTAGGGTTCGATTTTACGTTTGTACGAAATTTTAGAGCCACTTATAAGCTCCTACTTAGAGTTTCTGTCCTTTAGATAATGAAAAGTAAAAGAAAAATAAAGTAAAAAGAAGAATATGAATGTACTTTTCTTGACCGCGCATAATTTTATATAAGTGGAAGTGATGATTCACAAATCTATAATGAAATTCTTTACAAAATTCAAGCTTATTTCTATATTAGGTAATGATTTCTAAATTTCTAAACCAAGTGAAAAAGCTTTATTAATATTTTCACTCCAATATAATTTTGTATTATTTTTTTAATGTGTTCGGCTTATCTTCATTTAGTCAGAGACAAAATTCTATAATATAGAGACTATCTTAAATCAAAACAAACACTAGACTAAATACAACATCAACCATATCGAAAACAATATGAAAAACAACAAAATAAAGCTTCGCTACGCTATGGATAAAGTAAAAATAGCAATAACACAACCAGGCCTAGATTAACCATTAAGCACGTGCTTAGAACATCAGACAAAAAGGGCTCCACAAAAATTTCACATATAAAAAAAATAATTCACATGATGCATCAAGTTATATTTTAGTATAAATACAGTTTTATTTTACTACTAGCTTCAAGGCCCGCCTTCGGCGGGCCTTTTGCTAGCCAGGGGGCTTCGCCCCCTGGACCCCCACGTGGCTGCATTATTGATGTTTTATTAGTAACAGAGAATAAATATAATTGTTTTATTTTAAAGTCTTAAATAGATATAATTTGAGATTCTATTTAACTGTAATATACAGTCATAACAAATAAGATGAAACAAATATTTAAAATGTATTAAAAATCTCTATTTAGAAAAAATTCTCTTATTCTCAAGCTTGAGTTGTTTATCATAAAAGAATTTAGTCTTATTGATTTCAAGTCGATTCTTCCACGTTTTCAGTAGAGGTTGCCATTAATAGTCAAAACATCAAAAATGGAATGCAATCAGGTTATTCCTCTAGTATTAGATAAGAATCGATCGTTATTTTTGATTTTAAGTCGATTCCTCCATGTCTTCAGCAATGGTTACTAATAATAATCGAAGGGTCAAAAATCTAATGTAGAATTGTTATTCCTCTAGTATTAGATAAGAATCGATTGCTATTTTTGATTTTAAGTCGATTCCTCCATGTCTTCAGCAATGGTTACCAATAATAATCGAAGGGTCAAAAATCTAATGTAGAATTGTTATTCCTCTAGTATTAGATAAAAATCGATTGCTATTTTTGATTTTAAGTCGATTCCTCCATGTCTTCAGCAATGGTTACTAATAATAATCGAAGGGTCAAAAATCTAATGTAGAATTGTTATTCCTCTAGTATTAGAAAAGAATCGATTGCTATTTTTGATTTTAAGTCGATTCCTCCATGTCTTCAGCAATGGTTACCAATAAAAATCGAATCGTCAAAAATCGAATGTAGAATGGTTATTCCTCGACTGTTAAATGAGAATCGATCATTATTTTTGAAATAAAGTCAACATCAGGCGCGGATCCAGACCTCTGATTTGGGGGGGGGGGGGGGCGGTCGCCGGTATATAAGATCTACTTTTGATCTCGGAAGTGTGTCGCGCTCGAATTGTCCAAGCGGGGTGGGGGGGTCAAATACGCCCCCCCCCCCACATAGAACTTTATTTTCTTCAATTTTAAAATTTAATGTTATATAAAAAAAAAAAAAAATAAACATAAAAAATGGTCAACATGAACTGCAAATTGCAAGTGATATCTGATTAATAATAATCACCCCTCGGATATATATAATATGGAAGAAGGGCATCAAAATCATTTATTGATTAGACCAACCAAAGGCCTTAATCTAGTCTTGAAAGGAACAATAATATAATACAAAATAGATCTACCATATATAAATAGCACTAAATTAATTTACCATATATAACCTTTTTTCTGGCTTCGGAGAAAATATAATTGTTGAGTTAAATCAAATTCCTTTGGGGAAAATTATTAACGTTATTTCATCAAAGTAGGTGCATGCCATGATAAGATTAATATAGTATTTATATTATTAAAGTTGTTATAGGGAAATAAGGAGTATATTTTTTATGCAGATAATTTATATTTTATTGCCAACGTTTCTTCAACTTTGTTCCCTATAACAACTTTTATAATTTAATCGATGAACATAACTAATCAAAATAGTAATTATATAAAAGGGAAAATTCTAGGACGCTTCCACTAAGATTCAGGATTCAAAGCAGACCATGCACCGAAACTCTGTAAGTTGATCGAAAGTTTTCTTTCAGAGCGTAGTATTAAGGTTGTCATCGATGGAATATCATCTTCCCCCTTCCACACCAACGCTGGAGTTCCTCAGGGATCGGTTATCTCCACTACGATTTTTCTTATCTATATCAACGACCTTCTAAACTTGCCCTCCAATCCAGTACATTGTTACGCAGATGACAGCACCCTACATAACGCCCCTGCATCGCATAAAAACCGTGCAGACATTGCCTCTTCAATTAATTTAGACTTATGCAAACTTAAAAACTGGGGATCCCGAAACTTAGTTAACTTCAATGCAGGGAAAACTCAGTGTTGCCTTATTTCTAGGCGCGTCGACAGAAACGTCCCAAGCATATCATTCGACTCAAACTCACTAGAATTCAGGGATAAAATTTCAATGCTAGGCGTAGCTCTAGGGTCTGACCTTTCATGGAATGACCATATCTCAACCACTGCTAAAGCTGCAGCGCGCAAGCTTGGTCTCCTATTTAGGTCTAGACGCTGTTATACTCCCAGAAACACGCGGTTTTCTAACGCTCAGCACCCCTTCGCTGTCAAAAGGATAAAAATCGAACAAGCGCTTTCGCCAACTCTTTTATCCCTATGACCTCCAGAGACTGGAACTCGCTCCCTGCCACCATCTTTCCCGCGACTTAAAACCTTCAGCTATTTAAGACCCGTATCCACAGATAGCTTCGACCCCCGCCCAACCCATAAAATTCTTTCTTCTTCTTTTCACGATGGAGGGGCCAACCCAGGCCTTTAGGGGTTGCACCTTTTTGGTGTAACTCCTTCTCTCATCATTATCATAAAAAAAGACAGTAAGATTCAAATAACCTAATAAACTAATCGAACGTTCTCACCTTCAACTCTGACCCAATCCCTGAAATCTCTTCTTATTTTCGGGTCCACCGCGGACTAGAGAGGTTGTACATTTTTGTGCAACTTCTTCTTGTATCAATATAAAATAAGCTGACGTGTTCTGATGTGGCCATCCACTTGACTTTACCATACAACCTGGCCCCTCAATTACATTAATATTTAATAAAATTATTTATAATCATGTAGAGGTGGGGGGTTAGTTTTTGCATTTTTAGACTCCTAGGGGCACACTGATTATGTATACAAAATTTGGTTGAGTTTGGTAAATGGCCAAGGTTTTCATTTTTTGACCCTCTACCCCCTCCTCCCCCATTTTGGGCGGTTAGTTTTTGCATTTTTAGACTTCTGGGGACCCAGTGATTATGTATACAAAATTTGGTTAACTTTGATAAATGGGCAAAATTTTCATTTTTTGACACTCAACCCCACCCCCACCCCCATTTCGGCGGTTAGTTTTTGCATTTTTAGACTTCTGGGGGTCCACTGATTATGTATACAAAATTTGGTTGAGTTTGCTCAAATGGCCTAGATTATTAATTCTTAACCCCCACCCCCTTAATTTTGGGTCGATATGCACCAAAATCTAATCAGCTCTTAATCTCAATGGACCAAAACTACTTGTGAAATTTGTTTTCGATATTCACACTAGTTTTTGAGCTAGCTCGTCCACAAAATTTGGTAACGCACAGACTAACTAACTAACTAACAGACTAACAGACATTTTGAAAAAACAATTGCACTGACAGTGCCTGGCATCTGATTGGCCATCCCAATCCCTCCATTTACCATCTACTCTGTGTTAGTGGTAAAAAGCATTTACTTTGCGACATACAACCTGCCCATATGGTGAAAAGTTCCTGAGGCGTAAAGAGATCACAGGGCCATAGAAGGAATCCAGAAATGTGACCATTGCAAGATAGAACGTCTAATCACCCTTCTTCACGTTGAACGATTCGAAGAAAATTTCAGAGAAATGTTAATCCTCACTGCTAGTTATTACACAACATTTTGTCTTGGCTATATTAACTAAATTTTGCTTATATTCCCGTTTTCTAAGAGAGTTGAAATCAAGATTGACCAAGACTACTTTTGAAGGATTTGCTTTTATCTTTAGGGTAAAATTTTTTAAATCTTAGGGAAGCTATTTTCATTCTTTCTGAAAGAAACGAATTCAATTTTGACTAAAATTCAAATAACAATCCAAGTGAAATATTAATTATTAGAGTGAAATTTAAACCAAGACCTTCGAAATTAAAGTTCCAAAAATCGAAATATCTTTATAAAATTATATTCCTTATAAATTAAAAAAAACTCTGTTTTCTCAGGAAAATTTATTTTATTACAAAACAAAAATGGTCAACAGTCGCTACTCATATGGCAAATAGTCCTTCACAATGCAACCTATTCTTAACAGATAATTTTCACTAGTATAGTACAGATATCAGTACTGTACAGAATAGTGCAATGTCCCCTTTTCTTAATAAATTGATTGTAGAAAAGCCAAACATTTTAATTGGTATTTAAGTTTGAAAAACATTAATTGAAAAATTGTTGTTTTTCCGAAAGTAGCAGAGATCATGGAGAGAAATCGTTGAGGTTGTCCTCTGCTTGTTTGATTCAAATAAACATATACATATTCATATTCGTAATATCTATGTATATGTTTATTTGCATCAAGCAGAGGACACCCTCATTTATTTCTCTTTATGAAAAACATAACTTTACATGATGAAAAAACAACTTGCTGCACTAGGCTGGAAAGAAGTAAAAATAAACAATAAAATATTAGGAAACAAACAAAAGGGACAAAACCTTCGCTATGGTTAATGGAATTCATATATTATTCTTCATCTAAATTATTGATGTTAATATTTGGTTTGGAGTAATAAACATTTCATTTTCACTAAGTGTTAAAAGTTTACTGTCACTTTAGTTATAATAAAAAGATCGTCGTTATCTAAGTTTTTTGAATTTGTTTACGAACTTGATGTACTTGGACGTTCGCAGAGAAAATATCTTAAATGATTTTAATGTCAAAAATACCCTGACATGTGTTTCTCTTATTTATTCCATAAATAGTTAAATTTATCTAAGCAGCTAGGTTCAACACAATTTTAAAGAAGCGCATGTTGGTCGCGATTTTTTATATTATGTGGCCCAAATGGTCAAAGAAACGAAAGCCATATTTTTTCTTTTTAATATTGAAGAATATAAATGAGAAAATATTCGTGGAAATATAAATTAAGAGATTATTTACATGTTGATTGGAAGTGGTCTCTCACAGTCAATTATTTGTATATCATAGTGAAAAAAATAATTTTTATAAAAAAAAATAAAACGGACTTCAAAAAAATTAAATGCAACAACTAAAATAATAAGAACTCAAAAATAAAATAAAATACACTAAAAGGTATGAAATAATTATCTAATCTAGTTACAACTAAACGACGAAATATTTACATGAAATCACTTTTTTAAGTCGGTGCCAAAAATATATATTTTATGAATCGGAGTCGAAGGATCTTACTTAGTACATATGGCGAGTAAGCTCGCTTATAGGTATAGTTTGTTTAGCACCGAATTCAAAAAGTGATTTCATGTAAATATTTCGTGGTTTAGTTGTAACTAAATTAGATAATTATTTAATACCTTTTAGTGCATTTTATTTGATTTTTGAGTTCTTATTATTTTATTTGATTCATTTAATTTTTTTGAAGTCGATTTTATTATTTTTATAAAAATTATTTTTATTTTTCTCTTTTTAGTGATGTTATTAATACTGACTTAAGAGTGAAGTGTGAAGTTTGTGGATACATTTGTGTAATGAACTTTTATCTTAGTAAGAGGCGGCCCGCTCCTCGGAGGCCCAATAATCAAAATAATACCCTGCATGCATCTCGTAAGAGCAAGAGTCGGGTGAATGAATCAGAAAATGATAAAAAAATTCAATTCATAAATATAGAAATTCTCTTGAAACGTTTGTGGGTTTTAAATGAACGTTTTAAGATTGTTTTTTTTTTTATAAAATATTTTATTTATTAAAATTTCGATTATTTGCTCATAAGAATCTAAGGTACCCCCTTTCCAATAAAAAAAAATCATCGAAATCGGTCCAATTGGCAAAAAGTTCTGGCTAAACATACATAAAATAAATAAATAGTTAGCTATCTTGACTACCTTGGAGTTATACTGATTTAAACGCAGAAAGAATCATTAAAATCGGTTCATTAACAAAGAAGTTATGCATGAACATACATAACAAAAAAGGTCCAATACCAATGAAATTTATATGGTACCAATCGGAAATTATACTCAACAAAAAAAATCATCAAAATCGGTTTAAAATTGGCGAAGAAATCAGGTAACATAGATGCAAACAAAAATTCAGTCGAATTGGGAACATCCTTCTTTTTTTGAAGTCGGTTAAAAACATTTAAAAAATAATAAATGAACAATTATTTAAAAAAAATTGATATACCTATTTCTAATTAAAGGGAATATAATAAAAGTGATTTTGGACACATATCAGTTTTTATTTATTTATTTTTGGAAGGGTGAGAAGTGTGAGAAATGAGCGCAAGTAGTTAGCCTTCACTAGGACACAAAATAGTCTGGCAAGGCCCTATGTTAAGATTATCGTAAACTACATAATTTATATCCCCCGTATTTCTCAACTCTTTAAAAAAGACATTTATCGAAATATTTCTTTGTCTGCTTTGTTTGTTAAGTTAATAATAAATTGACATATAAATAGACTCTAGACTAATTCTTTTTTTTTTTTTTTTTTTTGCTTTTCTTTGATATTAATATTTCTTCCAACTAGTAAAATAACTATAGATAAATAATAAGAAAAACGCTTGGATAGTGTAATCTTAACAATTTTTTTCATTTTTTATAATTCTACTTAAGTAATCTGAATTTTACTTATGGACATTAATAATTTTTAGAAAAAGTTTACAAAAATTTGAACATAAAATTTTTTAAAATGCGTTGAAGATTTAATCAAAATAATTAAATTTTTTAAGGATGTTAGTTTTTTAGAATTCAAAAAAATGATGTTGTTATTCAAAAACTTCACCTCACTCTGAATAAATTTTTTCAAGATTTTAAAATTTTAAAAATTCCAAAATCTCAAAGCCCGATTATCTAAGATGTTAACATGATAATTAGCCCTTGAGATTTTAGAATTTTCGAAAAAATTTTGAAAACTTTAATAATCTTAGATTCTCATTATTAATCTTTAATATCTTAGAATCTTGACAAAAATAATTAAAGTAAATGATTCCCACCAATTAAATTAGGTACTCTGATGAAACGGTGATCTTAATCATATGAAGCACTATCGAAGATCTCCGAAAAGTAATAGATTTAGGGTCAATGAAGTTCATCAGAAGAACGGCTTCTTTTTTAAAGCCCCTTTTGCTTTAGTTACAGTGTATTTATGGTCATTTTTCCTTATTTCTTCGAAGGAGAAATGAGGTATTGAGCACACATTTCCATCTAGAATACAGTTTATTTTTATTTTTATTTTATTTTTTTTATGGCCTCGGAAAAATCCATTTGCCCAGTTTCATAATTATTTATTTATTTATTTGTATTAGTTGCTATTGATTTCGGTGCTAACTTGGTAAGCCAAATTTACTTCAAAATCAAAAAATAATTGATCTAGTCATGATTTTATTAAGAGCTTTCTCGGTGGACAAATAGCCCTTTAGCTATTTTTAAGATCTATACTATAATTCATTCAGAGGTAAGTATGAGACTATTTTTTTAGGGGTACGTGTAGTTATTTGTGAATTGAGTTCACACAATAACTAAATTAGTATAATAGTTAGCCAGCAATTTGGTTTATACCTTTATATACCAAACATAAAATTTAAATACCACAAAAGCCAAATAATTCTAGATTTTGTCACAGAAATAATAAATTAAAATCGAAACACTCGTAAGGGAGTGTGAGTGAGGAAGCTGAGAAGACCAAGAATATGAGAATGCCAAATTCTGGTTCAGAATTTACTTTTTACTTTATAAAACATGTTCTATAAGAGAAAGTATTTTGAGAAATTGGGGAAAAAGTAATCTTTTTCAGGTCCCAGTAAGTTGTCTGCAAAATTTTGGGAATTTGAGCAATTTTTACTCCTGTTTTTCTATAAAGTATGTTGATGTTTTTCATGTATTTTTTCCTCAGTCTAAGTTAATTGAAATAATTATTATTCTATTAATATCTTTCTTTACGTTTGCTTTGAGGTTGTCGCATTTGCCTTAAAAGAGAGCTTATTTAACATAGGTGGGAAATATTAAAAAAATAATAACAATTAAATTAATTAAATCACGAATTTTTTGACCGCCCTGGATACGATCAAAAACAAAGTCTCCAGCAAAGAGTAGAATCACTCATTGTATTTCACTTTTGCGAACAGTTTGAATTAAAGAGCGAAACTCGGTGCGAAAATGCAAGTAAGTTCAACAATACAAACTTGTGAGACAAATTGAAGGACATTTTTCAATATTTTTTTGATTTCTAGATCCACCTGGAAGTTCTGCAAGCCAAAATAATAATCAGTTCTTCCTAGTGAAAATACAAACATTTTAACACCAGAACACAAGTTTCTGTTCTCGTGTGACCCTGAAGAAGGATACAAGATTCTCTGAAACGTCGGCTTACAATGACTTTCCAATTAATTGTTTTATCTGGAATTTTTTATTTTCATTATTTTGGGCTGCCTCTCCATCAATTTCTATTGAAAAAAAAAATATTAACGTAAAGATTTAAGCATCTTTTTTGAGTTTCTTTTTTTGAAAAAAGATGGAATTTTTTCAAAAATCAACCCAATTATAATATTAAGAAGTGAATTTAAGCATCTTTTGAGTTTCTTTTTTTGAAAAAAGATGGAATTTTTTCAAAAATCAACCCAATTATAATATTAAGAAGTGAATTTAATTTTATTTAGGAACGAATCAAAGATTTTAGTAGAAATATTTTTACATTGCATATCAGAGGGTTTCGTCCCCTCGAATCGAACCCAAGCGCTAACTAGCTTGTCAGGCCGGCCGTTAGCCAAACCCTTAGGACGAATCTTTCTCCTATATGCAACATATATAAGAAATACAGCAACAAATCTTTCACTCCTTTCAACAAAAGGAAATAGTAAAAAATCAGGCTAAGCTGGAAAAAGCTTTTCAGGTTTCGGGTCCTTTATTTAAATAATTAATGTAAAGATTTAAGCATCTTTTTTCAGTTTTTTTTTGAAAAAGGGTGGAATTTTTCAAAAATCAACCCAATTATAATATTAAGAAGTGAATTTAATTTTATTTAGAAACGAATCAAAGATTTTAGAAGAAATATTTTTACATTGAATATCAGAGGGTTTCGTCCCCTCGGGAATCGAACTCAAGCGCTAACTAGCTTGCCGGGTCGTTAGCCAAACCCTTAAGACGAATCTCTCTCTGATATGTAATGTAAAAATATTTCTACTAAAATCTTTGATTCATTCCTAAATAAAATTAAATTCACTTCTTAAAAAAAATTATGTTTAAATTTTTTTTTTTTAATTTTTTAAGACATTTTAATAAATGAATAACAAAAAAAAACAAAAAAAAAAACTGAAAATAATTTAATATTTGGATTATCAAAAGACTGAGGTGGATCGAATATAATTGTTAATGAGAAATCAATGTATTTTTGATCTATCATTACCAGCATAGTATACATACTCCTAATTGATTTAAAGATGTGAAATTGCTATGATGATCGCCAACACCAGATAACGAATTGGCACTAGAAGGGCAAGTGTGAAATTTATATAATTCTGTTGTTTAATAATAGGTATATTTTTCCTAGATTCTCGTTAAAATAGCTCTAAAGGGTTTCTTCAAATGATAAATATTCCAAATAAAATAGAAGAAAATAAATATACAAATATGAAATAAGCTGACGGGTTCTGATGTGGCATCCACTTGAATTTACTATACAACCTGGCCCCTCACTTATATTTAATAAAATTATTTATAATCATGTAGGGGAGAGGGGTTAGTTTTTTCATTTTTAGACTCCTAGTAGCCTACTGATTATGTATACAAAATTTGGTTGAGTTCGGTACAAGGGCCTAGATTTACATTTTTACCCCCCCCCCCCATTTTGGCGGTTAGTTTTTGCATTTTTAGACTTCTGGGGTCCTACTGATTATGTATACAAAATTTGGTTGAGTTTGGTACAAGGGTCTAGATTTTCATTTTTGACTCCCCCCTCCACCCCCCCAAAATCTAATTAGCTCTTAATTTCAATGGACCAAAACTACGTGTGAAATTTGGTTTCGATATTCACACTAGTTTTTGAACTAGCTCGTCCACAAAAATTTGGTAACGCACAGATTAACAGACAGAATAACAGCCAGACTAACAGACATTTTGACAAAACAATTATTATCTCGAAAAATATAATTTTTTTTGATATTCACTTATTTGAGCTTTTTTGTAGAGCGAAATGCCATGGTTTCGCTCAATTTTTTTAATCAAAATAGATTAAGCCGTTTATGAGATATTTCAAAAAAAAAAAAAAAAAAAAGGAAAAAACACTACCCTATATGGTAAAGTAAAAAGAGAACATATTGAAAACGGCTTATCATGAATGTTTGTTTTCAAACTCGATCTCCAATTATTTTATGAAATGAGTTCAACGATCAAATGACCTTCCTTTTTGAGATCTCTCCTCTCCTATATCAAAATGAGTCTACTAGCTTCTCACTCTTATCAATAAATATTTAGAATCAAGCAAATCTATTTATCATATTTAAGATATGGTAAACTATGAAAATTGTACTGATTTTCGTTAGGCAAAAAGTAGAAAAATATTATAGATATTTTACTATGCTTATCTAGTATAAGACTAACATGTGTAAGATATTTTCGAAATGAGAGTGTGAAACAAAAGATTATAAACTGTAAGTTGTGTCCTTTCGCATTAGAATGTTTGGATCTTGGACTTGTTCTAAATATTTTATTCCAGGCGGCTGCTTCATTGAGAAGAGTTAAATAGACAAATAAATTCTATTTCTAATATGGGCTAAAAGTATAAAAATACTTTTATCTTCTATGTTTATTATTCATAAGTGTTAATTTTTCAATTAGTTGATTTTCTAGATAGAAATAAATTTTGATTAAAAGTTTATATTAAAACTCTAACCCACATCCAGCATAGGAAAAACTTTTAACTAACTAATACTATTGTATTACTTCTGGTTTAAAATTTTTGTTTTTAATTATTTCTGGCATAAATTGAACAATCTAATGTGACCCTGGCTCAAAATGAACAGAATTCCAGAATTGGAAAGGGGGATTTGAGAATCAAAGCCCGAAAGATACAAGAAAAAAGTAATTAAAAGGACGATCCCAGAGATGGGAAGTACCCTGCTTATAAGCACACTTTCTAGCCAAAAAAATTTTAATTGATATTTTCGCATATCTAAGTATTCAAGATATATTCGTGGACCAATTAAGCATCTCCTTATCATTTCTACATACTTTAATTTAGTGAAAGAAAAAAATGACAAGGAACACCTACATCTTGACTAACAAAAATTATTATGTTTTTCTTTTTCCTCTTCCCCTGAATCATCTAACTTATTCTATGTCAATGTAAATCTCCAAAAATTTATTATGAAATATCATTAAAATTGTATTATTTTTATCTCAGGATTTGGATGGAGGCAGTCCGGAAATAAACAAGAGAACTATATCCAACAAAATATCATTTATTCGAAAAGTTGTTCCCTTTTAGTGCTGTTTCAAAACCGACGTTTGGAAGGACTTTCCCTCATTCCTCAGGGTTCAAAATGAAGGAAGTACATAGCACCTTTCCTTCCAATCTCCTCTCTCAGTGTTAGTTGGTGTGCAGAGAATACTTTACGACTTCCTATCATCAATAGAATAGAGTGTAAATTTTCCGGGCTGCATTCATCCAAATCCTGAGATATTAGTATTAGTATATTATTATTAAAGTAATATATTAGTATATTAGTATCAGTCTGTCATCATTCTCCGAAAGAAAAACTTAAAACGTATTATTTTTATTCAGAAATTTTTCTTTAATTGAATTGAAAGTTTTTTTGCCGAGGGTAGCAGAATTTTTATATATTGAAGGAGACAATGAAAAAGGGTGTCTTCTGCTGGAATTATAAATTTTATTTATTTATAACGACATATATATACACAATAAAATTTATAATTACAGCAGAAGACACACTCTTTTATTGTCTCCTTCAATTTTTCTTTAAGGTTATATTTACATTAATAACGATTTTCTAAGATTAAACACCCATACGCGCTTAAACTGGATACTAATCGAACAAACGCATTCGCCAATTCATTTATCCCTATGATATCTAGAGACTGGAACTCTCTTCCCCTGACCATCTTTCCAGCAACTTATAACCTTCAATCTTTCAAGACCAGCATCCACAGATACCTTCGACTCCTACCCAAAATCTAAATCCCTAAATTTCTTCTTATCTTCACGAAACAAGGGTCCACAGCGGACTACAAAGGATGTACCTTCTAGGTGCAACTTCTTCTTGTATCAATATCATTATAAAAAATAAAAAAATAAATAAAAATAAAATAAAATAATTTGGAGGATGGAATTTATTTTCTGTATCAAGAAGAGAAAACTAGTTCCTTGTTCACATGACTATTCAGGGTATGATCCAAAGATAAGTTGTATGTCTGACTAACCAACCCCAAGAATTCTCGTCGTTGACTTTCTTTCAGAGATTTCAAAACTGGCCAATTTCCGGAAGCAAAAGGCATACAAGAAGAAGAAATACGATTTGCTTATAATTTGGCTAGCAAGGTGTGTTCACTCAATTGGCGAGAGATATTGATGATATAAAGCAAATATGATCATGATAATTGTTAGAATTTGAAAAGTAGAAAATTTCAGTTTGTACTATAAAATTGAGATTTTCTGCTTGAGTTGCAACACATTTCTCATGATTTACTAATACCTGACCTATAATACTAAAATTTATACGAATACAGGATGTTTGGATCTTATTTCTCTGACTGCTGTCAAGTTTCTCCATTTGCCATTGTGTATAAAAATAGGATCGACCTTGATTAAGAATGTTGTTTTTATTTAAGATTTTTCTCATAACCAGCGAAATTTGATAAGCTAAACCCAGGAGAGAAATACTCATTTATTTATGTGTGATTGCATTTTGCTAATCAATCAACTACTGTACAAAAGCATTCCAGTGACTATAAATCGTTCAACCTTAAAATCTAGAATATATAGTCGCGAATTGTAAAATTAAGTCTGAAGAGATAAATTACGTTCTGGGATATCGTTGACATTTCATGTTTTTTTTTTTTTTTAATTAATTACAAATGACTACAGTAATTGAAAATAGCATTTCTTTTGCTTTCTTACTCAAAGCAATTCAATTCTGATCACTACAGCCAAGTTATAAGGGGATGATCTAAATGACAATTCTTAACAATATCTAAAAATATCTCATTCCTGAGCCAAAAAGAAAAGTGTATTAAATCAAAAATAGAATATTTGTTTCTGTAAAAAATAAAAATCAAAAAAAAAAAACAGCTTTTTTAAACACTAATAAGACTATTTCGAGAATACTATCCCTTTTTGTATCAATTTTTATTAAAAAACAATATTCTTAAATTATAAAATTATGGAATAATATAAAAATAGAAAATCTTAGAATTCAAAATAAGCTTCTTTAAATAATAATTCAGGAGAAGGCGATGGGAAACCACCCGTGTGAAAAATTTCTCCAGGAAAATTACAATGGGGAGTAAACTCTCCACAGTAATCGCCGACGCTCTTAATCGAGTATGGCGCTTGAAGAAGAAGAAATAATAATTATCAATTATGTCAACTATAATTCTTTATCCTCTTAGTTTATTAAATTTTTAATCTATTATATTATAATATCGGTGGATGAAATAAGTTCTGTCTTAAAAGAACTCAAACCAACTCTATCTTTGGGTGCTGATGGTATCCCAGCGTTTCTTGTTAAAGGTTGTTCTACCCAGCTCCTCAAACCCCTTTTCATTCTATTTAACCACTCCCTTAGGGAGGGTATTTTACCTGAAATATGGAAAACAACCTTCATAACTCCCATATTAAAAAGTGGTGCTCGTAATAATATAAGCAATTACAGACCTATAGCCATAATAAGTGCTATCCCTAAATTGCTAGATAAAATCATGTATAACAAAATGTTAAAGGCCGTACTGGAAGCTATTTCAATGAAGCAACACGGTTTTGTACCTGGTCGTTCCACAGTTACGAACCTGACATTGTATACAAATTCAATATTTTCCAGCTTAAACAGAAACAAACAGCTTGATACAATCTACTTAGATTTTAAGAAAGCTTTCGATCTGATAAACCACAACATACTATTATTAAAGCTAAGGAAATATAATTTATCTTCTTCTATAATTAGATGGCTTGGCGATTATCTATTCGAGAGAAACTCTTATGTACAAATTAAAGGTACAAAATCACACAACTTTATTGCTCCATCTGGTGTCCCCCAAGGCAGTCATCTTGGTCCGTTACTATTTTTATTATTTATTAACGATTTAGCAAACATATCGGAATTTTGTAATGTATTATTATTCGCGGATGATATAAAGCTATTTTTGGAGATTTCTACTGAACAAGATTGCCTAAGAATGCAATCTGACTTGAATAAAATAATAAATTGGTGTGATGCGAACCTGCTTTTCCTAAACTTTGATAAATGTTTTACTATTAGTTTTTCTAAAGAACCAAACCACTTTAAATTCAATTATATACTCGAAAATGGCACTACCTGTACTAGAGTTAACTCTATTAAAGATCTTGGAGTTATTTTCGACTCCAAACTCACCTTTAAAGAACACATCACGTATGTGGTGGGTAAAGCTAATCAGAGTTGGGGTTTTATTTCTCGTAGCACTAAGTCATTCAAAAGTCCTGATGTGATTAAATATTTATATTCAACTCTAACTAAATCCATACTTATGTATGCATCTGCTATTTGGAGACCGAATTTGAGGGGTGACATTGATAGGATTGAGAGAGTTCAGCATAAAGTTCTAAGAAAATTAGCATCACTTACTGATAATCCAATGTCAAGATTTAATCATAACTACACTCTTGCTGCTGAGTCCTTCTGCCTAGCTTCTGTAAATTCCTGTATGATAGCCTCTGATTGCATATTTATATATAAAATTATGTCAGGTCAGGTAAAATGTACAGAGCTCTCTGCTCTATTTCCCCTACATAGCCCCAATTATGCATTAAGAAGAACAATGCCATTCTATCCAGAGATGCCTACTGGTAGACATCCTGAAAGAAATCCAGTCTTCAGACTCTGTCATTGTTACAATGAGCTGGCACCAAAATTGGTTAACCCACAGGAATTTTCCTTGGAAATCAATAAGGTAGCGGCTTTGTTCAAGAAGCTCACGCTTGTTTATGAATAATGAATGAAATGTTAATATATAATTATGTAATGTATTGATGTATGTAATTAATATTATTGATGTATGTAATGAGTATTGTTATTTCTTATAATTTTGTAAATTGAGGCTTTTTAGCCGTTGAAATAAATAAATAAATAAATAAATAAATAATTTACATTCTTTTTTTTTATTTATTTATTGTCATCGGGAACAAAGCCCATTTAGACAGCACATCAGTAAAGTGTTAGTAGGGTTAGTGAGGGAGCCGAGTTTTAGCCGGTCGACATTTTTATATGCTAGCCAGGCTCGAACCCGGGTCTCCCGCTTGAACATCGTAATCAACGATGCTGAAGCGGGGCCAGCGCCTTAGCCAGCTCGGACAACCCGATTCCCTAATTTGCATTCTTTAATTGTGTTAAAAGAATCATTGATCGCCGAGCAACCAGGCTATTCATTCAAATTCAACAATTTTCAGGTTTTTTGGCTCGTCATGCTTAGAAGCAGAGCATAGTCATTTCCAAACATTATTTTTTCTGTCAACAATCCGATACTTTCGATAATTCAAGAAAGAAAGTTGTTTTTTATTACAAAATTTTTGTAATTTCAATACAGAGAGCTGATTATATTAAGGGCTTTCTAGCTTCAAAAATTCAGGTTAAAAAATAAAAAATATCGAATTGTTATGTGGATGCTAACAATGAGTTGTGTCTAATGATTAAAATTTGGCACAAAAATCTATATTAATAAATTGCTCCACTACACCAAGTTTCGATTTTCTAGTTTAAGGTCTTTCTTGGCTGATTCAATTTTGTAAATTTCTTCTTTGCAGAAAGAGCACCTTATATTAAAAAAATTTCAATTTTTTTTCTATCTTTGACACTGAGTTAAAACACCTGATTGTCCGTAGTATGTGTAAAGTCAAAAATGACAGTAATTTGACAACAATTTGATTAAGTTAATGCATATCTTACTTTAAGTGAAGGTGAATAAAGCTCAGCCCTTATATTCCAATAATATTGTAGGTTGTGTGTATGTGTAATTGTCTATCTTCAAGGGGCTTAACCTAGAGCTTGTGGAATTTTTCGAAAATGTTGAACTTCATTATTTCACTCCTTTGCGTACTAGACCTAAAAGTACAAGAAACTTTGCAACAAGAACGGGCATAAACTATTCATTTTTTTCAGGATAATATTGAACAAATTGATTAGAAAACAAAAGTATTCTTTGCTGGACTTTAATTTTGAAAAAAATATCAACTAAGATAGGTATACAAATATTTAATCATTAATTCAAATAAAACTATGTAGGTCAGGAAATCAGATTGTCTTTGTAAAAATTGAATTGCGCTATTAAAACAGTTCGTGGAACACTTAAAAGGCTTCAAATGTTCGTATCCGGCGGATATCTTGATCTAGCCGTGCTTATTCATTAAGTTCTTTTATTTATTTATTTCGAGGAGAGGTAAGTTCATATTCAGAAATACATTATTTTTTAATTAGGGGCCATTCATAAAATACGTTCGCAACCAGGGAGGGGTATTGCTTACTTAGCGTGATATATGTGACAAGGGGCGGGAGGGTCTAAAGAAACTTTATCAATTTTATTTTAATTTTGTTCTTAACTTGTCAACAACAAATCGTTTATAGGTGGTGGTTCTAGCTTTTTCTGATGTTATATTTGTTAGGGGATCCCAGAAAATGTGATACAGTGTGACGAAGGGGGGTCCGAAAACGCGAAATTTTGCGTGATGTATTTCATGAAGTAGTACAAGAAAAATTTATTTTAATTTGTAGATTCGGAAGTTACTTGTAATATGGCTGGATAGTTAGTCGATTTTAAAAAATTGAATACAATTTAATTTTTGCCAGGATTGAGTTTATTGAGCGAACTGTTTCAGCGCTGATTCATATTCAATTACAGCTTCTACAATTTTAATTGTGGACCTGAGAATGGCTTATGGACAAGTAAAGTATAAATATAATGTGTATACGTAATGTTCAACCTAATGAATGAGAATATGCTTTATAAATATTTTCTTTTCTTTTTCGCTCTAGGAGGAGAATAAAGAGTATCCTTAAAACATATATAATAAATAATTTAATCTAATTCAATATTAAAGCCGACTGTGGGTCAGTGGCTATAGTGTCGGGCCGGTGACCTGAAGTATGCTGGTTCGAGACTGAGTCTCGGCAGATATTTGCAGTCGCGTCCTCTTGGAAAGCAATGGCAACCTACCAAGAGAATAATTGCTTAGTCAACCTCTCCAAGCTAGCCGTTCGGAACCGGCGTTAAAAAGTAGGTCCCTTATATCTGTGTAAAACAACTAAACACACTCAGCACAGGTATATGTGGAGAGGCACCGACGCCCGTTTCGGGCATGGCACTCTAATAAGATAAAGAATTCAATTTATCCATCTAGATTTAAAACAAAAGGCAAAGAAATTCTAGATATTACATGACATATCATGCGAGGGGAGAAATATCAAATACTGCAAAATATTATGCAAGGAAAATTATAGGAAATAGGTCCATAGGGGGAGACGAAAGTCATGGTTGGGGAACCTGAGAGAATGGTTTGGTTGTAGTAACCACCAACTATCTAGATCTGTGGTCTTAAAAGTAAAAATCGCATAAATGATTGCCAATCTTCGGAACGGAGAAGGCACCCAAAGAAGAAGAAGATATTACGTGAAACCTCACCTAAAATTTCTTTGCCTTCTATTGAAAAATATTTGACCTTGCACCCAGGCCGCATTCCTAGAGTATCTAGATTCAGATGCTCACGATACTTAATCAAAAACAGAAATGTAAATAGTTCGTTATCGTGTGAAAATATTGGTATTTTTAAGACGAAGAACTGATTAGATTTTTTAATAATAGTGATGCGAAAAGGAGTTACACCAAGAAGGTGCAACTGAAAGACAGTGACAAGAAAAGAGATTCAATCTCCATGGGTCATAGGGATACACAATTTTGCAAAAGCGTTGATTCGATTCTTATTTACTTAACAGCAAAAGGGTGTTGACCCTACGGAAATCGAGTTTCTTATGAATAAGGCTTTCAGAGGAATTAGTGACTTTACCTCTCGCGGAAGTATCTATTGTACAAAGAAAGACTGGAAACAGTTCTATGATGAGTCAGGGAATCGAATGAGTAAATTTGAGTAAAAGTGCGAAAATTCTTTTGCGGATCATTTAAATTCAAACAATCACTCCTTCCCAGAAGGAACCGGTATTAGATTAATAAAAGGAGAAAAGAACCTAAAATTAATTAGCGCAATCGAATCTTTAGAAATTTTGAAATCATTCAATAGAAATTCAAAACTCTGTTTGAACAATCAAATAGAGTTATCGAATAGTAATCTGCTTAAGATGTTTGCTAACAAAAGATAAAAGAAAAAAGAAAAACCCTTCTTTTGTCACCCTTCTAAGGAGAAAGGAGAAAGGGAAACATATTGTTATATTTGAATGTGAACCGAAGAGAATGTCTTTATTAGTTCCTAGCCGACCAGCAGTGACGAAAGAGCACCAAGTTTTCAATATTCATATGATATTGACTCCATGAAAAACATTTATAATTGAAGAAAGACTGATGATGAAGACCAAGTCTTCGAAACTATAGTCTCAAACAAATAAATAATATATATACAGATATATCATCTCGATATATATGTGTGTATGTTTATTTGCATCAAGCAGAGGACAACCTCTTTGTTTCTCTTTGTGAATCAACAACTCTGCTACTCTCGGCAAAACAAAAACTTTTCAATTGAGTAAATTTGAGCCTTATGTATAGGAAAAGAAGTTTAGTGAGCTTAAAAGCGTCTTGACCCGAATCAGATTTTGGGCTTTCTAGTTTCCGGCTCAATAATGCAGAAAATCATAAAATAATTTAATTATCATATGGGGAGATATATCGAACAGTTGTAACTAATTATATTTGACACACTTGGTTATATAAACTGAAACTCTGTGCCATATTTTTCAAGTTTCTATCTGAATCGTTCGATAACGAAAAAATTACCAAACACTACATGGTAATTAGTTTTAAAGGATTTCAAATTTTCATTTGATTTTTATTTGTTAATTGTCTGGGAACAAAGCCCATTTAGACATCAATAAAGTGTTAATAGGGTTAGTGAGGGAGCCTCCGAGTTTTAGCCGGTCGAAATTTTATATACTGGCAGGCTCGAACCCGGCTCTCTCCCGCTTGAACATCGTCATCAACGATGCTGAAGCGGGGCCAGCGCCTTAGCCAGCTAGGACAATCCGACTCCCCCCATTTGATTTTGATTTTTTATTAATTTTTATTTTAATTTGAGAAAAAAATAAAAATAAATTTTAATTTTAATTGAAGAATTTGGCTTCCAGGAATGACTTGGCGGTAGAATTTAAAAACCACTATCATTATATATTTTAAAAGGAACCATTAAAGAGTAAGAGGCTCAACGGTGACCTCAGAATCAAATCCTGCTTTGGTTGGCAAATTTCATCACTGAAAAAATTAAAAGCGTCTAATCAAATAGAAAAGAAAGGAACGAGAAATCACCTCAGTGAATAATTTTCTCGATATTAATTATGTCAGGAAACTCATCGCAAGCAACAACTATAGAAAAGAAGTAGGTATATAACAAAAAGAAAAATATATTTATATTTTATTAATGGCACATTCATAAGTTCAAAGGGCAAAGTCGCAAGGAGCACGACACGTCGCCATTTAATTGCATGCCTCACACTTGGCGGCCGAAAATAGTCACTGCAAAATTTTCATTTTTTTTTTTCTTTAAAATGTCTAAAACGTGGATAAAAATAATTTTCAACCATCTTTTTCTTGTCTGTATGCTTTGATATCCAAAATACTTAACTTAATAAATTGACACGTTCTGATGTGAACATCCACTTGACTTTACCATACACTTCTGGTTGAGTTTGGTACAAGGTCCTAGATTTTAATCTTTCGACCCCCCCCCCCCCCCATTTCGGGGGGTTTGTTTTTGCATTTTTAGTGTTCTAGGGGCCCACTGATTATGTATGCAAAATTTGGTTGAATTTAATTTTCGGTCGATTTGCACCAAAATCTAATCAGGTCTTAATCTGAGTACTGGCGCGAGAACTTACATAGCAGCGTCGACGGGAGGGATCTGGAGATGTGCGCGGGGGCAAAGCCCTCATATAATTTTATGATGCATCCGGACCCGATTAAGAACAATATCTTTATTGAACTATGTAGACTTAGGTCGGGGTCTCTTCCTTCGG
Organism: Forficula auricularia; assembly: GCA_024734495.1. Taxonomy (NCBI): domain Eukaryota; kingdom Metazoa; phylum Arthropoda; class Insecta; order Dermaptera; family Forficulidae; genus Forficula; species Forficula auricularia. Next base: position 69,571 of record JALMQS010000407.1, read on the forward strand.
CCGTTAGAACAAGTAGGGGAAGGCGGCCGGAGGGTCCACCCATGTGTAGGGCCGGGTGTAGAAAAACTGAGACGACAGGGCATATTCTTCAGTCGTGTGGGAGGACGCACGATGGAAGGCTCAGGAGGCATGATTCGGTGGTGAGACGTCTGGCTGATGAACTAATTAAAAAGGGAATGCGGGTCGAGCTCGAATATTTATATCAGAGCTCGGCCGGGAACAGGAAGCCAGACATCGTGGCGAAGGACGGGTCGGGGACGGTGTGGGTTCTGGATGTTCAGATAGTGTCAGCGCTCCTCGGACTGGGGGTTGCCCACAGAAACAAAATCAATTATTATAAGGGCAACTCCAGTCTGGTGAGCAACATTGCGGCAAGGTTTGGGGTGGGCTCGGGTTCTGTGAGAGTTGAAGCCATCACACTCTCGTGGAAGGGAGTGTGGTGGCATAAAGCGGTGCCTCCCCTTGTCGCCCTGGGAATTTCTCAGAGAACTTTATACGATATGACCTTCAGGGCGATGAGGGGTTCATTAATGAATTTTTACAGTTTCAACAGGAGAACTTATAGGGAAATCGCCATGCGATAGAAATTGTATATAAAAAGAAAAAAAAGAAAAAAGAAATTTTTTTTGTAAATATATTATGTTAATATTCCTATAATTATGTAAATAATCCTGTAATTAAATTCACCCGATTATGTAAATATTTCTTGTTAGTGGAGGCCCCCACCTGCGTGGCCCAATAAACGAAAAATCAATGCACCAAAACTACGTGAGAAATTTGGTTTTGATAGTCACACTAGTTTTTGAGCTAGCTCGTCCACAAAATTTGGTAACCCACAGACTAACAGAATAACAACCTAACAGACAGTGTACTCTGTATGGGTAAAACTTTTATCAAAAAATAAAATGTAAGGTGTAGAAAGTTTGTTTGGGGGAAAATATCTCCAAAATGAAGAATCGAGTAAGTAAGTCTTTCTATTTTAAGAACTTATAGGTGAAAAATTAAGAAAATCAGAAAAAATATAATCGTTTTTGAATATTAGCTGAAATTTGATCTACAAAGCTTTCTAGCTCGAACTTGTATGTTGACAAAAAAATGAGCAAGCTACTAAAATTTGCATATAATTATAAATAATGAAATATGTCGATCATAGCTGAGAATAAATCAGAAAAAAAATATTATCAAAAAATAAAATATTAAATTTCAAATTTATGAGAAGAGAGATAAATGTCTAGTTTGTCCTAATTCGGCACATGTTTACCAGGCTAGAAAACTTCGCATTCTTCTTATATTTTTTCGAAATCTAGGGATTTTTCCAAGGGAAAAGCTTACGACTTCAATTTCTAAAGGTTTTCGAATCAGGTAAGATGTTCGACTGTATATAGAATGTTATCAATGGAAATAAATATATTTATGTATATATGTTACCTTTAAAATATTATCTATTATTTAAAAATTTTATAAATTTTGTCGCTAAAAATTGTTAAAACTAGTCAGATTAAGAGAAAATCTAGAAAAATTAGCAACAGTAACTGTATTAAGAAGAAATATGCCGATTAAGGGAGTTCGAGACTACTTATCTATCTAGTTAAACTTCGAAAAAATCTTTTGTATTTCTCCAGAGTGACAACGTCTGCATACCAAATTTTTTAATAAAATAATTGTTAATAATGAGGTTAATTTCGAATAAAAATCTTTCTTATGATAATATTAATTAAAAGAATATTGAGATAAATTTTTTCTCATTATAAAAACATTTATTTAAGGCAAAAACGATTTCAATAAATAGTGCAATAGTTCAATTACTAGTGCTTTTGTCATATTTTGTTGGATGCAAATAACTTTTTATTTTTACATTTATGAATAACTAATTAACTATACTGTCAAATCTATTGTAAAATGTATCATTCGATTCATAAAAGTTGAATTATTGATCTGTATAAATTTGTTGAAAATGGTATAATTTGTATAGAAGTTATAGCCCTTTTAAAAGCTCGGTCCATTTACTTCCATGTTAAAAGGACAATTTTCAATAGTTTATTATGAGACAGACGATCAACTTCAAATTTCGGTAACAAATATTTAATCCATCAATGATTCGATGGTAAAAATTTGAGAATTTTCTTATAAAAATGATAAACAGTCCCGAACCTCCTTAAATATGAATCGGACTGCATACCGAGGATCCCTTAAAATACTTAGTTCTTATTTGTTGTTGATAAGAAGAAAATGAGTGAAATTGTGGAATTGTGTCATAATTTTAAGTTAAGCCATTTCTTACGACTCTAGGTACAAAAACCACGTAAAAACTATCACTTTAGGTCTTTCTCATACCGTCAATTTAAAAAGAAAGAAATTTTTTTAAAAAGTAATTTTTGACTTCACTTTAAAATTCGACTCCACTCGAAATAATCATTTGATTAAAATTTTAATAGAAATTTTGATTCTGAGGAAAATGAATATAATACTACCCTAGTAGCACGATGTTTCAACTTGTATTTTATTTACTTTCCGAGCTTCAACGGTCAGACAGACAGACAGGCAGGCATTCTAGCCACACTAATAGAGTCCCGTTTTACTTTTTAAACGAAACCCTAAAAAGATGTCTAACTTAATTCCACCTCAAGGCACTGTTTCTCAATTCAAGAGACAACCAGCCTTCTTGTTTTGTAGACATCTAATGTTTACGACTACAAAATAATGACCTTAAGCCAAAGGTATAAATAAATAGGAGACTGAATAATGAAACATGCCGTACAAAAGTCATAAAAAATAAATAAATAATATTGAAGGGGGCAAATGGCCCCAGCATAGCCCATTATATATAATAGAGTGTTAAATCTCATAATGCAGCCCTCAATCAACCGTACACTTAATCATAAAATGGCTTTTTAACAGCTATAGATTAGTAATAGACTTATATTAGTTTCATTTTTAAAATAGATCCAGACGGATCACTTGGAAGATGACATGACATGTGGAATCGAACGGTAAACAAAATCATTTTATTTAAAATAAATCTATTTATCTGCGAATAAAATGTTCTTTTGTAAGAATCTATTTGTAAATAGAAAAGTCTTTTTATTGGGAAACGGCCAAAAGGAAATCATTGGCTATTTTAGAAACTAAAACTAACAATTTAACAAACGTTAGTTTATTTAAAAACAATCAATCAAAGCCATTAATTCCTTACAAGGGGACATAATTTCTTATACAAGAAAGATAATAATTTTAGAATATTTTTATTATACGCTAGCTTGCGAAAAAGACTGAATTTTCGTGTTTAGAAATAATTGAAAATGGATAAAAATCATTTTCAAGCATGATTTTTCTTCTATGTGTCTAGATACCGACGATAACTAAAAATGGAAAGTGGTAGAAATTCCATTCTGATGGTAAAATGTTTGAATTTCCAAAACGAAGAATAATTTAGATTTTTGAGTTTCTAAAAAATAAAAAAAAAAAATAAAATAAAATAAAATTGACTAATCTAACTCTAGAACAGGGTTATCCTAAGTGTGGATCGCAAAGTATTTCTAAGGGTAGGGATGGCAACGATATATCGATTATTTTTTTATATCGATATATAAGTATCGATATACACTCCTTGCGATATATATCGAATATCGATATACTCCTTGCGATATATATCGAATATCGATATAAGCCTTGCAATATATATCGAAAAATATATCGGATTTTTTTTTCACTTGCAAATACCAAAAAACTACTGCAATTTTTTAATTGGAAAATTTTATACGAAATTTATATTTCACAACATCACAACTATTAAAAAATACTTTGACTAGGTACTCTAAACTCATAAAAATAAAAATGTATGTCATGTATTGTAATAGAGTGGTGAAAATACCATAATACCAAAACAATATAATTTTTTTTTTTTTTTTTGGCTTTTCGGCCCCTCCAGCCATAAGCCTAATCACGATACCAGTTATATTTTAAAAATTTGTCTCTACCCCCGGGGGTCAGATTCTAGCTGGATGCCCCGAGCCGGACTCGAACCCGGGTCCCCTGGTATATAATTTTTATTTATAATTACAAAATGTAAACAAAGTAAGAAAGTATTTAAATAATATAGTTTAAAAAAATAAAAGCAGACATTCATTGTAAATCAACGATAGACATATTATCACATTCCGAATTTTTCTTTATTTTAATTGTAAAGTATTGATTATTTTAAATAAATTCATCATAATAAATTGATCTTCATCGTCCTCCTCTTCATTTCCATCTTCCGCATTATCATCTTCATCTTAATAAATTGGATTATATTATATTTCATTTTATTTTACTCCAATTTAGTTTTTTGTTTTAATTTATATCCCCTTTTTTAAGGTAAAAGTTAGTTTTTATTTTTAAAATGATCTTTTTTATATTTTAAAATTGTTTAATATGAATTTTAAAGCATGAAAAATTATTAATAAGTCTTCTGATGTGTGTTTATCATTCTAGTGCTAAATTTAACGATTTTCTACTGTTTCTTTCAGATTCGATCCACTGGCACATTTTTTGTGTGTTTTTGTGCTCGGTGTATCCAGTTAAACGAATAGATAATAGATCTTTATTGTTTCTCGCAGTCGCAGGTTGCAAATACGTGAATAACCATGGCTCCAAAATTATTAATTTGGAAGTTTTTTACCAAAACATCCAAGGAAATTAATTAATTAACAAATTAATAAAAATATATCGATATATTTGCTGCAATATATTTATGTATCGATATATAAGTTATAGCTAATTTCGATATATCGATATATTAAAATAATTTGCCATCCCTATCCAAGGGGGTAGCAAGATACATTTTTATTATAAATATACTTATAGTTTAACTTTCATTCTTATAGATGAGTGAGGGTCGTGAAATAATTTGATTGATGAAAAAAGGTCAGGATGAAAAAAGTTTGAATATGTTTTCTCTATACTATAAAGTTTTGATTGAAGATTTTAGCAATAAGAAAATTAATTTTTTTAATTTAATAGATTTTCCCTTTAACTAAGGTAATAAGGTAATAAGAATATTTAAATTTACATTGTGAGGAATTTAAAAATTCAACAAATCAAAAAATATTTAATTTGTGAATATTTTGTATTTGTTGGCTGTAAATAAGGCTACGCAAAAATACGAGAATATCGCTTAAGGTACTAACTTCTAAGGGATGCTACCTCTTTTTAACAAACTGCACTTTATGCCAAGTTTCAGCATTCTAGCTTAAACTGTTGACTGAATTGCCAAATTAATATACGTACCAGGAGTTAAAAAAGTTTTTACTTTTTCTTTCAATTATTATTTATCTATAAATCGTTTATAAATTTATTTTAAAAAATAATTTTGATTTCTTTCAAACCCCCTGCTAAAAATTTTCTGGGGACGTCCATGCTGTTCTGCCTATTATATCTTCTATTGATACTTGTTTTAAAATTAAAATTAAACTAATTGGAAGGTTTCATAAATAAAAGAAATGTTGTAGAAAAACAAGAATCAAAATATATTTCTGGCCACAAGCTCATCTTCAGGAGTTTACATTGACAAAAAAATTTATTATTTCAGCATATAGAAGGTAATTTTTACCTTTAAAAAGGATAAGGGTGAAAATTCAACTTTTTGAGAGAATAATTCAGTCGCGTAACTACATATTCAGCGTCCCGAAGCAAGTAAAAACGAGCGCACCCATTACTTTATTTATTTGTTTATTTAATTATTTCAAAAATAATAATTGAAATAAAACTTAATAAATTTCCGGCTAAAATCTGACCCCCGAGGTAGAGACAAATTTAAAAATAAAAATAAATAGTATCGTAAATGGCTTATGGCTACCATGGCCGAAAAGTCAAAAAAAAAAAAAAAAAAAAAAAAACTTAATAAAGCTTTTCAGAAGAGATCTAATGAAATTCGTTTTGAACATTTAGCTTAGAAATCATTTTTACAGGCTTAAGTGTATAAAATGTTAAATTTATAATAAATTTATACAATTCTTTTACAAAACACAATCAAAGCTTTTATTAGAAATCTAAACGTTTCAGTATATTGAGTCTTGCTCATAATTAAAGACCGGATTTTTATGCATTAAAAAGTGCCAAAATATGGCATAAAATATGAAGTTAAAAATGCTGAAATATGCAATTAATATGCAGAATAAGTTGAAATATGCAAATATATGCAGGAAAAGATGGCAAAATAATTTTTTTTATGCACTAAAAAATTAAAATTGAAGACAAAAAGACTATATATTTGAAGGAGTGCTATGAAAGGAATAAATTGATAAAGAAAGCTATAGACACCAACTGTCAAATATGTACTTTTATTGCGTAAAACATTGGACAAAATTCTCATTTCATTTAATATATTAGAAAATCTTTAAACTCAAAGAAATATTAGGTGCACTTGAATAAAATCAATATAATAAATATAATAATATTTCAAAAATGTGATCGAAAAAATACTGGGGGGGGGGGGGATAGTTTTATTTCACAGACACTATTGTATTGTATTGCTTTTTTTTTTATATTAACAAGCTTTTCTTGTTGACGTACAAATAATAAACTAATAAAATAATGCAAATATTTGAACGGCTATAATCTGATACCTACAATAATTTACACACACTTCCATATACACACACACAAACTCTCAATGGCCAAAATGGGCTATAGTTCCGAAAGGCCATTAAAAAGAAAAAAAATAATTAACAAAGGATCTCAAAAATAATTAAAATTTGATTGTAATTGTGAATAATTTATGTTTACAAGTATTTTTCTAAATTATCTTCAGGTTATTGTGTCTACGGTCACTTAAAATTGATTTGATGAAAAAGAGAGCTCCACATCCTCAGACGAACTGGGGGCGATTTTAAAGGAACTTAACTTAACTTTTGGTCATTTTTGTGTAGAATATAGTATCTAGTACAATTGAATAATTAGAAAAATGAGTGGGTTATTTTTTGTAGCTTGTTTACATCCTTTGTAATCCAACTTCCTACTTCGTAGTCCAAGACTAAATTTCGTGTCGTTGAGGCCTATTTCAGTTTTCTTCGAATTTAAATTAGTGTCCTCCTGTTTCATTTAATCTTTTTTTTCAATCTTTCTCCAAAAAATTACTTTTAAAACCTCTGTATTTGGCGGGAAATATGCAATTTTATGCAATATCCTTCAAATATGTAATTTTATGCAATATCATTTAAATATGCAATTTTATGGAATATCCTTCAAATATGCAGTATACAATTTAACCCAGAGCATCCTAGATGCATGATTCGGATAGATAATTGATCTCCTGTGATTTACGTAGGGGCTAACAAAATATGCAATTGCATAGGAATCCGGTCTCTACTCATCAACAATATTTAATTTATTTGTGAAACCTTCCTAGTAGTTTAATTTTAATTTTATTAAATATGTTTCACTTTGAACCAAAAACATCCTCCCTGAACGATAGTTGTTATATTCATTTTTTAAAAGGCTATATTTGGCGGTATAAAGAATAAATCCTAATTATAGTTTAGGATGCTATTTTCCTATCTTTTCTATTTTCAAATATTTCTTGATTAAAAGCAGCCTGGCATTTATTTTTTACTAATCTTATTTTTCTGAATCAATGTACCTAGTCACATAATATGGGGATATTTTTAATTCAAATTCAGCTACTGAAATAGCAGATTCTTCTTTCTTTATAGAAGCTCTTTTTAACTCTTTTTTTATATCAGCTCTAGAGTAAACCTTCGAAGGTCTATGTTTTGATGATACAATTAATCTTTCTTCTTAATATTGCTATGTAATGAATGCTCTATTTCGAACGTTGGCGATTCCTATCGAGAATGTTCTCTGTTTACTGAGCTATTTCCCATTGTCTCCATTTGTAATTAATGAAATCTCTTTATTATAATTTTTTGCTGACGAATGTGGGTTTCGATCAGACCCATCTTATTGATAGTCTACACAATACCCGTTATATTTTTCTCACCACAATTAATCTCATAGTGATAATATCCTGTTTATTTATTTACTTAATTTGTTTCTATATTAAAACTTAAAATTCCATGCAGTTTAATAAGTTTTGTTTCATCACAGTTGTATTATTGAGTTTATAAATGCAATTATTTGGACGAAAAAGTGAAAAAACTTCAAGACTGTGCGTTTTCGTCAGGGAACGATTTAAAAGTTAAAACTTGGCACAGAGGTGTAGTTTATTAATATTAACTGTATGCGAAATTTCAGTTCATTAGCTACAACCGTTCCATAGCTTCCCATATGATAACTCGACATTTTTCTGTGAATTTTTGAAACGAAGGTTCTTAAGCTATAAAGCCCAAAATCTAAACGGTTCTTTGTTTTTTTGAAAATACACTATTTTAGTACCAGAGTGAACTTTCTGAGATCTTAAATTTTGTGACTATCTTAAGCCAGACAGACAGACACACAAACAAATAAAATGTTTAATCATGATTTTTCTTCACGAATCACATATTTCTAATTATGATAAGAAAAAGAAAATTTCCGAATGAATTAAACGCACTACGGCCTTTCGGAAGGAAAGTTTTTTTTTATAATGATACTGATACAAGAAGTTGCACCGAAAAGGTTCAACCTCTGTCCGCGGTGGAGCCTTGTACCTATCTTGGAAATAAGAAGAGATTGGGTCGGAGTTGAAGGTATTCGTGGATGGGTGTTTTGAAAGATTGATTGTTATATGTTGCTGGGAATACGGCCGGAGGAAGAGAGTTCTAGTCTCTAGATGTCATAGGGATAAACGAGTTGGCGAATGTATTTTTTCGGTTAGTATCCAATTTATGCCCTTAGGGGTGTTGCGTCCTAGAAAATCGTGTATTTCGCGCAAATGAAGCCTTTGAAGGGATTAATGATTTTATCTCTTCAGAACAAAAGCCATATGGTAATATCTATAAAAAAAAAGAGAAAGGCCGGAAACAGATCTACGATGGGCTAGGGAGTCGAGAGTGTCAGTTAATGTTGGATCTCCTATTAGTCTGATAGCCCGCCTCTGAATTGCATCCAAGGTAGCAAGAGAATGCTTGGAGGCTCTTCTCTACTAATGCGAACATATTCGAATTCTGTCTGACGAGTATAGTGAGTAAATATCATTTAAAACAGGCGTTTCAGCAAAAAAACAAACTTTTAAATCATATTCCTATTCCTTAAATATTTTTAAGAAATTTTGTAGAAAAAAGAATGATAAGGAGTAAAAATTAGAAGTAGTATTAGTATTGTAATACCATAACCAAAGGTGTATCTACTAAAGTTGAGTGCACGAAAGACTAATGGAGGTTTTACATATATTAATAAAATATTTAGACACATTTTATTTAAATCCGATTAAATATAATGTGATGGTGTCAGGGAAAAGGGCCCTTATCTTCACCTACCAGATTTTTCAGGAATGGCAAAAATGTGAGTTAAATGTGGGTATAATTTTTTATTACATATTTGAATTCAGCAGCAAATTTTAATTCGAAATAGAATAATAGTGAGTGTAAAAATAGAAGAAATTCCCTATTTTTTTCTGCTTAAAAATTGTAAAAATTTAAAGGGCTATAACTCAAAACTGCGTTTTTTGACTCTAAATATTCAAAAATTCATAACTGAGACAATTTTTGAAATTTTATGGCGGGACAAAAAGCATTTTGTTCAGTTGTTTCTCTAAAAACAAGAGATGTCATTAGCTCGATTTTGACCAGGTGAAGATAAGGGCCCTTTTACCTGACACCATCATAAATGTTGAATATTATGTAAATACGGTTATCATACGAGTACCATATATAATTTTTTCTAATCTGGATCAAAAAAATAAATACTATTACTTTGTATGATAATTAAAAAGTGAATTATACTTAGCTTCAAATGGATAGTATTTCTAGAGTATTTAGAGAGAGACTTAAAAAATAAAATCCGAACCCGTAAGAGAGGAAAATGTAAATTAACTTGGAAAAAAGTAAGATAGTTTATTATTTTGGAATTGAAATTCATATTTGTTACTAACTTTTTACTAGAAATTTTTCAGAAACGACTTATGGTGAGTCTACTCGCACAGACTAAGAAAGTTTCGATGATTTCGGAGAAAAGACAAATAAACAAATATTTTAATTTATGGAACAGATATTATATGTATTTATAATGAAATGTCGATTTTTTGAAATTTTCTTTTCTTTCCTTTGGTAAAGATTAGCTTATTTCTAAATTTAATTATATATTTTTTTCGTTGAATGAACTTTTTTATTTCTTGTTTTTAGAATTTTAATATAAATATATTTAAAATGAGCGTATCTCTCGAAAAAGTTAGTGGACATATATTTTAGATGATGATACTTAAATTTTTTATATTGATTTTTGGTCACATCCATTCATTTTAGTTTAGAACCGCTAATTTATGATGGTATTAAAGTAGCAATGTCGCAAATCTCTAAAGTAGTAAAGAAGATTATCCATATAATAACTAAATAGGAATTAAGAAAAAAAGAACATAGCGTAATTTAATTAGTTGATTAAATAGATTGATTTCTTAAATATTTTAGAATTCATTTAATGTTATCAGATATAGTATGATTCCTAATTAATAGGAAATTAATTATATTATCTTTCCGTTAGCCTTGGCCTATCAAAACCATTCGATCTCATGGATATCGGAAATTTATCTGTTTATATGGTTACTTTTTGATTCTTGAGAGAGAGACAGTCTAGAACCCAATCTGAGTCAAGTTTCTTATTGTATTCCAGTGGAAATGATTAATGGTCCTTAAGGGGAATATTAAAATCCCTTATCTCAAATAGAATTTCAGATTTCTTGTTTTAAGATTTTTTTACTGTAATAGTAAAAGTTGACAAATTAGATATTTGTGTTTAGACAATTTGAAGACTTCAAAACCAGGCACGCTTATCGCAAAATTAATGATTTGGCAAATTTTTTAATGATCGCTTTGAGCTAGAAAGTTGAAATTTGCGTAGAGAAGTATTAATAAAAAGTGTTGTCCAAATTTCAGCATTGCAGTTAGGACCCCCGATGATTATTCAAATGATAATTTGATTTTTTATGATTTTTTCCATTTTTTAAACCGAAATTCTGAAGATAGAAATTTAATCATTTTTCGTTTTTGAAATAGAAATATTTTGGCTCCAGGATGAACATATTAAAAATAATTAGAGTTACAAGAGTTTCGATTTTAAAGAATAAATGAAATACAAAATTGACTAATTTATGTTTCTCGGATAATTGCTTAATTATTCTGAATAATCGGGAGGAGGATTTTTTTTTATAATGTTTAAAATTTCTAAAACGAGAAAAAAAATCATTTTTTCTGACTGTGTGCCTGAATCTACTATGTAGATACCCACGATAACTCACAAAAAGTTCATTCTGTTGCATATTTGTATTTTCAAAATTAAATTGGTTCGTTCGAATATTGGTAAAAAATTAAAAGGTAAACTTATCGGGATTTTCTAAAAAAGGTCAGAATTAAAGGGTTTGGGTACAGTGTTCAATTTTATCACGAAAAATAAAGTCCTGGAAGGGGTAATTTGTGTGAACCTGTTAGTAATATTAATCTGCTAGATTTATAGCTTACACCTATATCCCAAATATGAACTCAATAACTTAAAATTCATCGAAGATATATATGTAGCCTTTTGTGTTTAAGGCCCCGAAATCAAAAATTTCTTATTTTCAGTTAAAGGGTTAAATTTTGAAAAGATGAAAAAAAATCGAGATATTTCATCAATTAACATATGTATCAAAATTGAATGCCAAAACTCAAAAAACCGAGGAGATATAACACTAAAAATTTCAAAAATTTACCCCAAAATGACTATATCTCTCTTTTAGTGGCAAATAAAACAAAATATCCAAATAGGTTTTTTTTGTATTTTAATGCTTCACCGTTCTAAACTAAAACCATATCTATATCTTTTAGGATTTAAGAAATCTTGAAAAATCATGAAAACATATTTTGGGGACCTTTCTCTACTATAGGTTTGGAATTTCAAAAAATAATACAATATTTTAAATATAAATAAATATACATATATTGAAATCACACAAATGTGGTGGGTAGTGCTTAAAAATAAGTATCTGAATGCTACCTATTCTATATATTATTTAGAAATAGAAGCAAAGTTCAATATTGATTCAAACTCTCATTCTACTTTACTCTCTAAAATAAAATTTCAAACCCAGAACTGTCGAAACCCTAAAGTTTAGTGACAGACCGCAAATAAAAGTAAATAAAAAGTCTTAGTCAAGCAAATATCGAATACTATTCTCTATGATGATGTCTATTAAAATAAAAATAGCTTTAAGTATCATCATCATTGAGTATACAGTCCTATGACTGGTTTGATGCAACAATCCATCTCCACTCGACTCTGTCCCCCGCCAGCTGTTTGTCCACTCTAAATGTCAGGCATCCCATATCCCCAATTATTTGGTTGAAATATTCTAATCTGGGCCTTCCCCTTCGCTTTTTCTTTCCCACCTCCCCCTCCAATATATCCCTAAGCAGTCCCCCATGTCTCAGTGTGTGCCCCATCATCTGACCTCTCCTCTTCTTCAGACTCTTCCACAAGGTTCTTCTTTCTCCGATTCTTTCAAGAACTTCTTTTATAAGTATAAGAGGATATATTATAAACAAGATAGGAGAGGGGTCGGTAGCGCAATCGGTTAAATCACCAACTTTTCTAATCCGATTAGGAGAACATCAACCTGGACTTCATCATTTGGATCCCAGCAAGAATCAAAGTGAATTTATATGAAAATAATAAATAACCGGCCCCTCGGCTCCAGAAACTGACAATCTCTGGTTCTACAAAACCTCGCGTATGCGCAGGACGAAATTTCGTAACAAGCAACCATGAATCGTGAGAGGCAAAAACAAGATTACCCCAGGTGGTAACCAATCCACCCACCCTCGAGTGGCAACCGTGCATTCAGATTCTGGGGGGTCCGGACCATCACGAAGTCAAGGAAGAAACAATGGAAGAATAACACCAAAAATCCATACATACCTGGGCACCTTTAACATTAATACACTCATCCGGCCAGGAAAAATTACCTGACCATAGAACTCGATAACACGTTCTGGAAAAAGATAGAGGTGTGGAAGGTCCAACCAGAAAGAAACATCAAGCTTTGCGTGATCCCAAGGGTCCAAACGCAACAAATAATAATAATAATAATAATAAACAAAATAGGACAAGAGAGATGAGTATAACAAGTCGGTCTGAAGAATTTCTTAGTATAGTCACAGACCAGAATAAATAGAATCAATTATAATCTATGAAATATATTAGGAACTAAATAAAATATTTAATCTAACTGTAACGCTGAAATTTGAAAATTACTGCTGATTTTCATTATTTTTAACAAAGAAGTTACAAGCTCGAAAATGATTAAGAATCACTGTGTGGGAGTATAGACTGGTGTATCTGTAAATCTCTGCACATGCGAAACGAAAAAATAATAGCTAAATAGAGGATATATTCATCGTTCATTCAAGATAATTACAATTCAGAGATTTGTTTGGTATGAGGATTGAAAGCTAACAGTAACAAGTGAGGCCGAGAGCTTTAGCGACTTCTGGAAAGTGTCAAACGGCAAACATATATGATTAGTATAATTGAGAGTTTAATTTCATATAAGTATATCCATTGTAATGAAAAAACAAATTAGCTACCAGAGAATGGTTCATTACTGACGTTAAGTTGATATGGTAAGTTCAGGCCTCAGATACCATTGATTGCCTAGCCTATAGCCTTTAAAAAAAAAAAAAAAAAAAAAAAAAACTTTCTATAATTCAATATTTTCTTATGAATAATTTTTTAAAAAGAAATAATTATCGAAACAGAAAAAAACAAAAAAAAAATACATAACAAGACCTTCTTGGTATAATTTGAAGACAAGATGGAACAAAACTAATAAATTACAGATTAGGGGACAAATAAAGATATTGCTGAAAACTTATAGGAGAGTCAGGCTATATGGATGGAAAAACTGGATAATAAAACAAGTTGAGAGATGATTATATAAAGGAGAATTTCTAGAGATTGAATGGGTTAATATGATTATTAATCAAGAATTTGTCGAAAAGGGAATTTTGTTGAAGATATTGAGAAAGAGAAGAGCTCAGTTAAGAGAAAGCATGTTGAGATTGTAAAGTGGCTTAGGATAGAAAATTGGAGAATAATCCTAGAGTAGAATCCCCCCCTCGCCCAGATTATAAAGGATGTGAGATAGAGTCAAAAGGAGCGAAGTAATTGCAGCAAACCAAACTTAGGTGCTTAAGACTGAGATGATAATTAAGAAAAAATTGAAAAAAAAACTGACACGTTCTGATATGGCCATCCACTTGACTTTAGTATACAACTTGGCCCCTCACTTATATTTAATATATAATAAAATTATTTATAATCATGTAGTGGGGGGATAGTTTTTGCATTATTAGACTTCTGGGGGCGCACTAATTATGTACCTATACAAAATTTGGTTGAATTTGGTTCATAGATATACATACATTTTCATTTATGGCTATACATCCCCCTCCCCCATTTTGGGCGGTCAGTTTTTGCATTTTTAGACTTCTGGGGGTCCACTGATTATGTATATAAAATTTGGTTGAGTTTGCACAAATGGCCTAGATTTTTAATTTTTAACTCCCCTCAACCCCCCTTAATTTTGGGTAGATATGCACCAAAATCTAAGCAGCTCTTAATCTCAATGTACCAAAACTACTTGTGAAATTTGGTTTTGATATTCACACTAGTTTTTGAGCTAGTTCGTCCACAAAAATTTGGCAACGCACAGACTAACCAAACTAACAGACATTTTGGCAAAACAATTATTATCTCGAAGAATATAATTTTTTCGATGTTCACTTATTAGGGATTTTTTGTAGACCGAAATTCCATGGTTTCGCTCAATTTTTTTAATCAAAATAGTTTTAGCCGTTTTTGAGATATTTCGAAAAAAAGAAGCAAAAAAAAAACACTTTTTTCATGCACTAGTACAATACTTGAAAAATAGTTTAGTGGGAAAAACCAATCGTCGGCGTCGAAGCTTGTAACAGAAATCGAATATTATTCGTTTATATTATTGGAATCCAAAATGGTATAATATGGTACAATCGTATTTACTCCTCTCTATGTTTAAGGACAAAAAAAGAACCTATACTATTGCGAAAAAATCAAATAATAAAAGGAATAACATTACAATACATAAAATACATTTTTTAAAATCACATAGTATTATTCATCTCTTGAAGAGTAATAATCTTAGGAAACAAATAAAATCCATAAATTATCGCGATTTCGGTGGTGGGCTAACTGGAAGATTTTTTCGAAATGGACCACTCATGGTGTACTTACTATAGAAGGTTTTAATCAATTTCATCATCTTGACCACCAATGCGAAGACGAAAAAATTGACAAAATCAATTTGGTATAGATATGTATATTTAGTTAAAATAAATGTTAATATATTTAATATCGACTTACCGAAAAAAGGGATGAGGATTTGGATTTATCCACGTTTCATTGCTATCATTTGATGGCATTTCTGAACTAAGTGAATCAACTCCATGTTGAGTATGAGGCTCGTGGCCCACTGAGAGTTGTACAGCTACAGTGCTTGAGGCTGAGGCTAAACAGCCCAAACTAGAAGCAAGTAAGTGCTCCCATGGGCCTTCTTCTGTATTTTCTGAAACACACAATCGAAGGAATTCTCCATTAATCATCACGGAAACTGGCAGTAGGGTCAAAAGGGTAGAGCATGCTGAAAGTTCTAAATAAGTAAAACAAAAAATTGCATAAACACATCATTTTGAGAAAATCTGCCCCTGCTTCGTATATGGCTCGCATTTGTGGAGAGGGGGCCATTAAACAGTAACGGACTCGGCATTAAGATTTTATAAACCCATAGGGACTTGAAATTAGTCCACGAGTATCATTTAATTATTCTCAAAACATCTACTTTCCTCTTTTCCGATTCTTGCAATCTTCAATCATTCAAGACATTCATGTGTGGTTTTAAGATCTCGGGAGTTCAATTTTTTTTTTTTAATCTCGTTCATTTATGTAGGTATGTGTGTATCTCTTTGAGTGACTGTAATTTTGAGTGTACTTAATCTACCTCAAAAAAATGATAAAAATTTTAAAACGGTTTTTTTTTTTGTATTATTGATTGAGACATTGAGAGAGAGAGAGAGCTTAATGTTGTCATTTTACTAATATCAGCTGTTTTATTTCATCTCTCATGAACAAACTACAACTCTAAACAACATCCAGGGACAAATTTTGACCCCTTTGCTAAAATATATCTAAATACAATTGAATGATACCAATCAAAAAATATATTAAATAAAGTCTTTTATAGAGTCAAACAAATAAAAAAAAATTAAAATTATGTAAGAATATATCAATACATTTGAATGATATTAAGATAGAATGGATATTTAAATTCAAAGCATTAAATTAACAAAGAGGAATTCAAATTATTTATAGCATTTTCTTTGATAAGAATGATTGTAAATATATATAATTATATATACCTATATATAAATTAATGGGTTCATGTTCTATGTAAACGATATTATTACTCAGTATACAGGGGAAGCTTGCCCGATGGCGACGTCCCTATTATTGAATTAACGATTTTTTTTGGTCATTGTTTTTAAAAATGCCTGAAACGTGAAGAAAATTATTTTCAAACATGATTTTTTTCTGTCTGTGTATCTGTCTGGATATCAATACCCACAATAAATCTAGGGAAAGACGTAAAAAAATTTATTTAGGTGGAAAAATGTTTGCAGAGGACTGATTAAATTTTGGGTTCTCTAACTTTATAATTTCCAGTTCAAAAAGTAGAAAAAATATTTTTGTATTGAGATAATTAAAATACAAAATGAATTTCTAATTGAAAATTAAATTTAAATTTATTATTCCTATGGCGGTCCTAACTAGTATGCGCGTAAAGTCTTAAAAATTGTTTTAACTTTTTTCTCAATTTTTCTACCTATCTATTAATTAATTTTATTATGAAAAATGTAAGACTAATTATACAAAAACAATATAATTGTAGATTTTAGATTAATAAAATGTAAAGAACAACTTAATGATTGCAAGGCTTTTATTATTATTCTGGTAGGAAATATTTTGTCCATGTTATAATTTTGAACAAGTAGAGGTCTCAAATTGAGTCAAAAGTAAAATAAACACATTATAGGCATTTGAATAAGTCTGTAAGATTCTGAATAAAATTATATTTTATAATATAAACATGAAATGATTTAATCAAACCATGAGCTACAAGAGGTCATCATTTAGATAATATTGTTTGTTATATTAACATTAAAAAAAATATATAAAAATTAGTAAATTTTATTTATTTGGTTTATTTTAAAATATAAATAATTTATACGATACAAAATAGTAGAAAATAAAATAAAATACGAGTAAGTAATGTCTTTTTCTATTTAATTGGGAGTAACATTGTGATGAAACTGGTTTGGCTATCTTCAATATCCCGAAAAATTTAATTATTTCAGTTTTTGGATGATGTAATTTTTTTTAACAATATATGGCGCTTCCTAATTTTTGTAATGGAGCGAACCACTTTTTAAAAATGACAATCTTTAATTAATTAATTTTAAAAGTATTTAATAAAAAATATCTTTTTTTTATATTTGTTTTTTATTTAGTTATACATATTTTAAAATTGTTAAGGTTTTTTATTTATGATTTTTGTATTATATAAATGAAAAAAAAGGGGTTTTAAAAACTTTCGGGACCTTTCGAAAATCAAATGAACCAGTATGCCACGTCCTACGCATACTATACCTATATAACGCTGGTCTGGTTAGGATTAAGTGCAAGAAATATTTTATATTTTGTATAATATAAAGAACGAGTGTAATTTATTAAATAAAAAAAAAATAAAAAAATATTCGTTGGAGGTCGCAAAAGAAAAGAGGAATCAGATTGTGTTAATAAAACTGTATGTATAATTTGTACCAAAGCCCAAAATGGGTATGTGCATTTGTATAAATGGAATAAATAAATAATAATAATAACAATAATAATTAGGATGAAATAATATTTTTGCAAAATCAAGTTAAACCGGGTGGAAAAAAGAAATTGTTTGTTTTGTTTTTGTTTCAAATTTTTGGAAATGAATAAAATGATGAAAATTAAAAAAAAAAGGTTGACTTTTACATTAGAAAAAAATTGATTGAATAATAAAATGAGCTATTGAAATAAAAATAAATAAATATTCAGCTGCAGGAGGTGTCTCTTGGGTTTTTATTCGAATGACTATTCACAAATTTAAAAAAAGTAAAAAATTCATGTATTATATAAATGAAAAAAAGGGGTTTTAAAAATTTTCGGGACCTTTCGAAAATTAATTGAACCAGTCGAGGGATGAACCGCGGCCTAATATGCTGTACACCAACTTCCACTTGTACTTCTAAATATTTCCAAGTACTTACAAATATTTCCAAGTACTTACAAATATTTCCAAATACTTCCATATATTCCCAAGTACTTCCAAATATTTCCAAGTACTTCCAAAATACTTCCAAAGTGGTGTACACCTACTTCCAATCGCGGATCACCCCTCGGAACCAGTACTTGTAATGCCGCGGCCTACAGATACAATACCTATACTAGTATAACGCTGGTCCCTGTTAGAATATAAGAGCAAGAAAAATTGTATATTTTGTGCAATATAAAGTACTAGTATAATTTATTAAATAAAATAATAAAAAATTATAATAATAACAATCATAATTAGAATGAAAAAATATTTTTACGAAAT
>JALMQS010000407.1:88406-128165 GCA_024734495.1 Forficula auricularia
AAAAAAAAAAAAAGGTTGACTTTTACATTAGAAAAAATTGATTAAATAATAAAATGAGCTATTGAAATAAATATAAATAAATAAATATTCACCTGCAGGAGGTGTCTCTTGGGTTTCTATTCGCATGACATTTCACAAATTAAAAAATTTATGTACCTATTATATAAATGAAAAAAGGGGTTTAAAAACTTTCGGGACCTTTCGAAAATTAATTCAACCAGTACTTGCTATGCCGCGGCCTACACATACTATACCTATGCTGGTATGGTGAGAATATACGTGCAAGAAATATTCTATATTATGTGCAATATAAAGAACTAGTGTAATTTATTAAATTAAATAATAAAAAATAATAATAATTAAAGCAATCGTAGGGAGTTTGACATGACTTTAAATTAAATTAAATACAAGTTTTCATTAAATACGCCAAACGTTTCGTTGCTGTATTGCAACTTCTTCGGTGGCTCATTTATTAAACTTATTTGTCTGGATTTTTTACTAAGAGAAAAATCATTTCAAACAGTATTTTTTCAAATCATTCAATTTATCAAATAATATAAAATATAAACCTTTTAAAACAAAGTAATTGTTCCCAGTCAAAAAATTAAAAGAATCAAATTGAACAAAGAATTTTTTTTATTATGTACTAAGATATCATTAAGGAAATGGTTTTTCTCTTAGTAAAAAATCCAGACAAATAAGTTTAATAAATGAGCCACTGAAGAAGTTGCAAAACAGCAACGAAACGTTTGGCGTATTTAATTTAATTTAAAGTCATGTCCAACTCCCTCCGATTCCTTTAATTATTAATCATGGACACGAATAATGAAATAATAATAATAATAACAATAATAATTAGAATGAAAAAATATTTTTACGAAATCAAGTTAAGCCGGGTGGAAAAAAAATCAATTGTTTGTTTTGTTTCTGTTTAAAATTTTTGAAAATGAATAAAATTATGAAAATTAAAAAAAGGTTTACTTTTACATGAGAAAAAATTGATTGAATAATAAAATGAGCTATTGAAATAAATATAAATAAATAAATATTCACCTGCAGGAGGTGTCTCTTGGGCTTCTATTCGCATGACTATTCACAAATTTAAAAAAGTAAAAAATTTATGAATTATATAAATGAAAAAAACGGGGTTTTAAAAATTTTCGGGACCTTTCGAAAATTAATTGAACCAATCGAGGGGTGAACCGCGACCTAATATGCTGTACACCAACTTCCACTTGTACTTCTAAATATTTCCAAGTAATTCCAAATATTTCCAAGTACTTACAAATATTTCCAAGTACTTACAAATATTTCCAAATACTTCCATATATTTCCAAGCACTTCCAAATATTTCCAAGTACTTCCAAATATTCCCAAGTACTTACAAATATTTCCAAGTACTTTCAAATATTTCCAAGTACTTCAAAATATTTCCAAGTACTTCCAAAATACTTCCAAAGTGGTGTACACCTACTTCCAATCGCGGATCACCCCTCGGAACCAGTACTTGCTATGCCGCGGCCTACACATACTTTACCTATACTAGTATAACGCTGGTCTGGTTAGAATATAATTGCAAGAAAAATTTTATATTTAGTGCAATATAAAGTACTAGTATAATTTATTAAATAAAATAATAAAAAATAATAATAATAACAATCATAATTAGAATGAAAAAATATTTTTACGAAATCAAGTTAAGCCGGTTGGAAAAAATCAATTGTTTGTTTTGTTTTTGTTTCAAATTTTTGAAAATGAATAAAATTATGAAAATTAAAAAAAAAAAAAAAAAAAAAGTTGACTTTTACATTAGAAAAAATTGATTAAATAATAAAATGAGCTATTGAAATAAATATAAATAAATAAATATTCACCTGCAGGAGGTGTCTCTTGGGTTTCTATTCGCATGACTATTCACAAAATTAAAAAAAGTAAAAAATTTCGCGCGCGTACAGTGGGGGCGATTTTTTTTTGTGATTCACATTTGTCTCTGAGAGGAGAGTGCAGCGGCGCTTAAAGAGAGAGGCAAGATTGAACTCCATTTAGCGAATATTACGAATGCGCTTGCGCTTCAAATGACTTCTTTTTTCTTTCTCCTCTTTCACATATACAGTCCCACATACATATTTATATATACATAGACACACATACAGGACGACGTTCCGAGGGGAGACGATCAAGATGATGACGCACGTGGATTCGTTGGAACGTAATCGAGACATTCCAAAACCCTAAATAATCAAAATGTGAAAATAGAATAATTTTTTCAATCCAAATCCTTAAATGTTAGATAATAATTTATAAATCGAAAATTCTTCTACTTTTTTTTTTTTTTTTTTTTTTTATCTTTTTTTTTGAAATCCTAGTTGTTATTTATTGGAATACTAGCTGGCGTTCCTGTCTCCAGCAGAAAGGACCATTATAATTATGAAAATTTAAATTAAGTACCGTGAATTATTCCGAAAAATACATGACAATACTAATATTTGGTATTTGTTTTGATATAAAGCGAAAAAATTTAACTTTGACTCCCTCGAAAAAATCTGAAATGTATACAAAGGGTCCCTCCCTGTGCTGTGGTCTGAATTTTTGATTCTCAAAGAAAAATAAACTTTTTTTTTTTTTCTTTATTTAAAATTGACCTTGTCCGTTAGAACATTTGGTCAGTGATACATAAAATACATATTTTTACAAATTTTTATATAATTATAATGTTAATTAGGTACATAAGATTTACAAGATAAAATTAAGAAACATACATTATTTTAAGTATTTTTTTTTCAAATTACATTTCTACTGTTTATGCAATTAATTAATTTTTCCTAAAGAAATTATGTATCTAACAATATATCGACTTAAGTCATCGTTGCGGTTTAAATAAGAAAGAAGAATTGTCATATTTGTTGGAAGTTCGAAAAATAAACTATTAATTCCCAAAATATTTTTATCGATTCTAATACAAGAGTATTTACAGAGACCAAATGCGGTATTTGTTTTGATATAAAGCAAAAAAATTTAACTTTGACTCCCTCGAAAAAATCTGAAATGTATACTAGTACAAAGGGTCCCCCCTGTGGTCTGAATTTTTGATTCTCATAGAAAAATAAACTATTAATTCCCAAAACATTTTTATCGATTCTAATACAAGAGTATTTACAGAGACCAAATGCGGTATTTGTTTTGATATAAAGCGAAAAAATTTAACTTTGACTCCCTCGAAAAAATCTGAAATCTATACAAAGGATCCCCCCCTGTGGTCTGAATTTTTGATTCTCATAGAAAAATAAACTATTAATTCCCAAAATATGTTTATCGATTCTAATACAAGAGTATTTACAGAGACCAACCAAATGCGGTATTTGTTTTGATATAAAGCGAAAAAATTTAACTTTGACTCCCTCGGAAAAATCTGAAATGTATACAAAGGGTCCCCCTGTGGTCTGAATTTTTGATTCTCATAGAAAAATAAACTATTAATTCTCAAGATATTTTTATTGATTCTAATACAAGAGTATTTACAGAGACCATATGGGGTATTTGTTTTGATATATGTACTTTTACTTTTGTGAATTACTCAAATATGTTGTAAGAGGAGGGGCCCTCCTTCGCGGCCAAAATAAATAATATATAATAGGGCGCCATGGAAAAATTTTAATTGAAAAAAGGCGCCGTGACTTGGAAAAGTTTGGAATCCCATGATATTGAGGTTCGACAACAAGTCAGACTTGTTCATAAACAAGCTACGACCTGTTTGCTCGAATTGGAAGAAATCTTTTAATTCGATACTTGTAGGATTTCCCTTTTAGCTATGAGGTCCTTGTAGAATAACTAGTACTCTCTATTGCAGGTCCAAAGTTCATTCCCCACCATGACCCTATGCGACTTGAATTGTGAACCTCGCCAGGCCAAAATCAATGCTTATCAGCAAGAACTCGCGCCGTTGTGGACTCTCCAGTGATTCTCCACGCACCCTCGCGTCTTCCAGGTGAAATTTTTTTCCATTATTTTTTGAATTTTCTTTATTCTATCTATTCTTTATTTATATATTTATATCACAGTTAAAAAAATAAATTATTACAATATTAATATATTTCGATTTCTAGTACTTTTTCAAACACTTAACTAGAATTAACATTGTATAACTCGTATTGTAAACCAGTCTTAACCTTTTTAAGCTACGACCCAAATTTGAGAAATAATATATGTTCATGTCGCGATCCAAAAAAAGCCAAAATTTTATCAATGCCTTTTTTTAGATCATTCCTATGAAATTGTCTTCAATTTTAGAATGAATAAATATTTAATATTTGCTTTTACAATTATTAAATTTAACTTTGACTCTCTTGAAAAAATCTGAAATATATACAGAGTCCCCCCCACCCCCTATGGTTTGAATTTTTGATTTTCATAGAAAAAAAACTAGTATTATTGAACCCAATGATTCCATCTTTGGCTGATACCTCCTCCTTCATCTAGTACAGTTTCATCACAGTCACGAACTCTAACAACTAGTATTTATTCCCAAGATATTTGTATAGATTCTAATTCAAGAGTATTTAGAGAGAAGGAATTCGGTATTTGTTTTGATATAAAGCGAAAAAATTTAACTTTGACATCCTCTAAAAAATGTGAAATAATAGGTGAAGTAAAAAGTTCTAAGCCTTTTTTCTCTTTATTTCGACGATAAAATTAACCAAGTTAGGATTTTCCGATTTAGATCAAATATGCGCCGTTTTGTTCGATAACTTTTGTCCTTTTTGAAGGCAATCTTATAATTCCGCGATTGAACAAGTCCTCGTCCCTATTGGTGAAAAACTTGACCAGCTCATTTTCACAAGCCTCTTTTGAGGCCAGTTTTGTACCATCAAGGAAATTTTGCAAATGCTTGAAAAGGCTTTGTGTCAGGTCTGGACTATACGGCGGGTGCGATATAACCTCCCATCCAAGCTCTCGGACCTTTTGGCGCGTCGTTAACGATGTGTGCGGCCAGGCGTCCATTTGATGGAACACAACACCCTTTCTATTGGCCAATTCTGGATGCTTCTCGTCGATCGCCTGCTTCAATCTGGTCAGTTGTTGACAGTATAGGTCCGAATTGAGTGATTGGCCCGATGGGATAACCTCATAGTGGATGATTTCCTTCCAATCCCACCAAACACACAGTAAAACCATCTTGGGCGTTAATCCGGGCTTGGCAATCGTTTGGGCCTGCTCACCGCGCTTGGACCAAGATCTTTTTTGCCTGTTGTTCTCGTATGTGACCCATTTTTCATCGCCAGTCACCATCCCCATCGCCATCGATTCAGCAAAAAATCGCAGGCATCAATTCGGTCCAAAAGTTTCTTTTGCGTCAATTCGTGTGGCATCCATACATCGAGCTTCTTCTTGAGACCAGCCTTATGCAAATGGTTCCAAAAAGTTTTCTGGTTAATCTTCAGTTCCTGGGCAATGGAATAAGTGCTCGCATGCCGGTCCGGCTCGACAATTTCCATTATTTTATCGACTTTTTCGACGATTAGCCTACCAGAGGGTGTCTCATCTTCGACGTCCATATTACCAAAACGGAATTGTTGGAACCTCCGCTTTGCTGTTGCATTCAATACTGTATTGGGTCCATAAGCAGCACAAATTTTTTGGCCGCCTGCTCCGCTTTTTCCCCTTGGTCATAGTGGTACCGAAGAATGTATCGAATTTTCTCTTTTTTTTACCTCCATTTTGGAACGCTCTAACACACAACTGGCTTCACCAAACATAAAACTGTCAAAGCACTATTTTTAAAGCGTTATATCACATTTAAATCGCGAAAAAGAATGACCAGATACGACGTATACATCGTGGGATATGGCTCATTAAAGCCGTCGTCGTCGTTAGAAAAAGGCTCAGAACTTTTTACTTCACCCATTATATAGAACAGGGCTTCTTAAACTGTGGGTCGCGACCCCCAGGGGGGTCGCGAGACTACTGAAAGGGGGTCGCAAAGATCTGATACTTTTTAATCATTATAAATAAAATTTTAAAATTAGTATACACACTACGTACAAATATAAATACAAATAAAAATCATACAAAATACTATTGTAGTTTTATTATAACTATTTTTTGAAAAAAGTGGCAATGCAAAACTGTTATGTAGGGCCTATAAATGAAAATATGGAAGTAGCATTTAAAATAATAAATACAACGCGCTCCTCGATTTTCAACTGAACGTTCGACATTGATGTCTGGCCGCCAGCTTCTTTTTCGGCGTCTTTGTGATACGGTGCCTTTGTGCGCTGCACACTTTGAACACGCCGGCGCGTCGGGGTTGATCTGATCGTAATTTGTTGTCATTGCACTGGTAAAGATTCGAGTGTAGTTATTTTTCTGTTTGTACTTCAGTTTGGACTCAGCTTTGTCTTCGTAGTGACATGTGTGTATTTACTGTGTAATTTTCAGTTGGTGTTTTTAATTATTACGTTAAAGTTCAACTACATTTTGTTTAATTATTTATTATTATTTAACCATAATGGATAAATGGCTAATTAAAATTCCAACTAATAAGTCTGCCACGCCGTCACAACCAAGTTGCAGTGCTTCAAATCCGACTTCTAGCAAAACAAAAAAAAGAAAATATGACGAATCATATTTGCAGTATGGCTTCACATGCTCTTCTCACAACAATGAAGAACAACCAGTGTGCTTAATTTGCAAAGAAGTTTTGGCTGCAGAAAGCATGAAACCGTCAAAATTGCAACGACATTTGAATACTAAACATGCAACGTTATCAAAAAAGCCAATAGAATATTTTGAGCGTCTTTTGCAAACATCAAATAAAGAAAAGAACACTTTGGAGAAGTATGTTACTTTGAATGATAAATATCTATTGGCATCGTATGAAGTTTCGTATTTGATAGCAAAAACGAAAAAGCCTTTTACTATTGGAGAGCAACTTTTACTACCTGCAGCTATAAGAATGTCTGAAATTGTTCATGGAAAACAGTATGCTGCTGAAATTAGTAAAATTCCATTATCAAATGACACTGTGTCCAAAAGAATTTCAGACATTAGCAATGATCAATTTCAACAGCTTCTTATGAGGCTTAAAGACAGCTCAAAGTTTGCAATACAACTGGACGAGTCGACAGACATTTCAAAAATGGCACAGTTGTTACTTTTTGTAAGATATATTTATGAGGGAAGCATTCATGAAGATATACTGTTTTGTCGTCCTCTGGAAGGTCATACTCGTGGAAAAGATATATATAAAAAAGTAAATGAGTTTTTTGAAAAAGAAGGATTAAATTGGAAAAATTGTGTTGGTGTGTGCACGGACGGTGCTGCAGCAATGACCGGACAAGATCTTGGTTTTACAGCATTTGTTAAAGCTGGAAATGATCATATTACATTTACACATTGTATGATTCACCGAGAGGCACTTGTTAAAAAAATTGCACCAGAATTAAACACTGTGTTTTTTGATGCAGTCAAAATCATTAACTTTATTAAAAGTCGAGCACTTAATAGTCGATTGTTTAAAAATGTGTGCATTGATATGGATTCGGATTATACAAGTTTATTGCTACATGCTGAAGTTAGGTGGCTATCAAGAGGTCGAAGTTTGAAACGATTATTAACTTTAAAAGATGAAGTTCTTATATTTCTAACAGAGCAAAATTCTAATTTGGCTGATTATTTTCACGATAATTTATGGCTTCTCAAGCTATGCTATTTGGCAGATATTTTTGATAAAATCAATGATATGAATTTATCAATGCAGGGAGTCTGCGTTAATATGTTTATGTTTAAAAATAAACTTGAGGCCTTTGTTAAAAAAATTCTTATATGGAAGAACAGAGTGGAAAGTGGATCGCTCGAAATGTTTCCATTTACTGACGAGTATATAATTAGTAACAATATTTCAAAAAAAGATACTCCTATAACAAAAATTATAGTTAATCATTTGAAGGATATGGAAGTTTACATGCATAGGTATTTTCCCAATGATATCGATACACAACAATGGATTTGCAATCCATTTTCAATTGAAATGGAAGAAATTAATTTTTTAAACTTAAAAGCACAAGAAGAATTTGCCGAATTAACAAGTGATACTACCTTGCGACTCAGATTTTCTCAAGTGCCTGTGCATGAATTTTGGATAGAAATCAAATCAGAATATCCCCTACTATCGGAAATGGCAATGAACAAATTACTGCCATTTTGTATAACATATTTATGTGAATCAGCCTTTTCCACATTAACTTACATAAAATCAAAATACACTTGTTCCAACTTTATTTAAATGCTAAAATTTGTTGTATATCCGCACGAATCCAATTGAGCCTAATTTATCATTTTGTAAAAGAATAATCATGATCCATTTTATTAATATTTGTTTGATGTTAATAATATGTTTTTATACAAACTGTTGCCAGTACATTGTTTCTTCATTTAATATAATATGTTTTATGTTTTCTATAAAAATGAAAATAAAAGTTTATTTTTTCTATTGAATATGCCATATGACAGTTCTTATGTCATTCTATTTATTGTGTTTTATTACGACTGATATCCCGTCAACGTTTCCAATTATATATATGTGAAATGAATGGGTACGTATTCTTTAATCCTTATTTTATTTACATTGTAAAATAGTGCGATATTACATCTACATCTACGGTTAATATATATTTCATTATATGGAGGAGGGGGTCGTTTAAAATTTCCT
The DNA here is from genome assembly GCA_024734495.1 of Forficula auricularia. NCBI lineage: Eukaryota > Metazoa > Arthropoda > Insecta > Dermaptera > Forficulidae > Forficula > Forficula auricularia. The sequence continues at coordinate 97,114 of JALMQS010000407.1, forward strand.
AAGCTTGAAGGGGGTCGCTATATAAAAAAGTTTAAGAAGCCCTGATATAGAATACTTCACCCATTATATAGAAAAAGTCTCCCCTGTGGTCTGAATTTTTGATTTTTATAGAAAAATAAACTATTAATTCCCATGATATTTTTATCGATTCTAATATAAGAGTATTTAGAGAGAACAAAAATGGTATTTGTTTTGATATAAAGCGAAAAAATCTGAAATATATAATTACAAAGGGTCGGCTGTGGTCTGAATTTTTGATTTTCATAGAAAAATAAACTATTAATCCCCAAATTTTTATCTATTCTATTAGAGAAACGATATACTGTATTTGGGCCAGTATTGTGGAAAAAAAATTCATCAAAATGGCTCGAGTTGCTTTTTATAAAGAGTAGTCTGGCAGTGCACGCCCTCCGCTCGAATCGAACTTGGCGAAATGTCTTTAATGGTACAAACTTTAAAATGAACGTCAAATCACCGTCACTCCTGGTTTAAAGGTGAATGGAGGTATTTTTGAACATTTATTATAAGAATGCTATTGATTACCAAAACGTTAATGTATGAAATTTTGTTTATTTTAAATTACGCTATAACTTGAAAGCAAATAAAAATCGGATAACAACATTTGAGTTTTTTTTTCTTTATTTTCACCTTACAATACACTCCTGGAGTTTAGACCTTTCTCCCCGACTCACCCTGTATATACCATATACATATATAATAGTAAGGTGACCAACTATACTCATTTACTGAGTTTTGTACTCTTTTTTCGCAAACCGTACTCTTTTCAAATCCTGTACTCTGAAAGTACTGATTTGTATAATTTTGTATGTAAAAAATATTCCAAAAAATATTCCAAAGTCAGATGGCTTGCTTTAACTCCAGCATTAGAACGCGTTTTGCAGTTATATGATCCACTACGTTCATATTTTTTAAGCCTTGACAAATGTCCTACAATTTTGTAGAAATTCTTTCAAAACGATATGTCAGAACCTATGCTTTATTTTATTCACAGTCAGGCGTCGTTGTTTCATAAAATTACTCTACAAATTGAAGGAGATAAAATTTCAGCAGCAGAAGTTTGTATTATATTAAACGATTTCATACTGCAATGTAAATCAAGATTTAATGATGGATTTTTACCACTAATTCTAAAGAATAAACTGACCGTTTTGGAAGATTCCAATCCCGGAATAAAAAATGAATTTTTAAAAGTTAAAAATTTTTATAAAATTTGCTATGAATATATCGAAGAATGGATAGTGAACTTTAGAGCATTAAATTGTTTCAAATGGACCCTTCTAAATAGTAAAATTGAATGGAAAGAAGTTTATTCAGCAGTCGAATTTGTAATGAAGGAAGTAAAAGATATTGTTTGTTATTAATGACAATTTTCTCTTTGAAGAAATTCGAAGAGTAAATTTATATTTAAATGAAGAAAAATTGAAGAAATGGAACGATGAGAAAATAGAACTTGACAAAAGATGGGTAGAAATCTTTCGGCATTTTAGAGTAGAACATATCCCACATGAAAATTTAAAAGTTTTAATAGAAATTTCCTTATGTTATCCAGGCACTAATGCTGCTGTTGAAAGGGTATTTTCACTAGGGAATGATTATTGGAGCAGTGAGAAGTCGCAACTTTCTGTAAAAACATTATCTGCCGTCTTAACAGTCAAATTTAATATGCAAAATGAAAGTTGTTCGGATGTGGCTACATTATTAGACGAACATCCTCATTTAGCAAAAAAATCCACTCCGAAGAAAAATATGTTTTTAAAAGAAAATAAAGTTTTTAACGTTTTTTCTTCTTTTTTTTCACCCATGAAATACTTGGAAAGTGTACTCTTTTTGAACAAAAAATAGTTGGTCACCTTAATAATAGAAACGGTTTCTCGAAAACGGCTTGTACGATTTCGATGAAAATCAGAGGTTAGGGGGTTTTTGGTTCTACAAATCGATCTGTCGGGATCTCCTTACGGTAACTTTATTTTATTCTTTTTTAATTAATTAAAGTAATTATTTACATGTGGCTGTGTCAATATAATGATTTTTTTTCAATTTCCTTTTAATAATTAATTGTTTTTAATTTTAAAACCCACTAATAGTTCATTGCGAATATTACCTACGATATATTAATATTAAGAAATTGAATTAATATTAACATTGCCGGTTCGTCACCCTTTTCTTATTCGAACTTGGCTGACACACTGCGACAAGGTTTCCAATAATTTTGGATAATTGTTCAGCTGATAATTCTCGTGCAAGCCCTTCGAAACAGTCATCATTGACTAAGTTGTCCTACTGTTTTTCACAAGCCGTTGTTAATCTTTGTTTATAAAGAAAAAAAATTATAAAAGACATAATTGGACTCTTACCGTCTAAGGGGGGGGGGGGGGGGGCTTTCGATGCACTTGTGCCGGGACCACTTTTGGATTTCTTCCATGATTAAGATTATAAAAAAATTTGATTAAACCTCTCTTAATTTATTTTCATTATATATATTTAGTTTTGAATAAGATGACCCGCAGCCTCATTTGCCTCATGATATTAGATGTGAATTTTGTTTCAAAGGGGGGGGGGGGGGGTAATATTAATAAGTTTAGAAGTTGAAAATGAATATAATAATTCTACTATTTTAAGTTCTTTTTAACTTTATTTGTATATAATATATTCCTTTTAAAATAAATTTATCTTCAGTATGTTGTTGACTTTGATGAAGAAGCCTTTTTAATACAATGGAAAATGCTTGAACTACTTCAAGTTTCCAATCATCAAAAGAAACCCTTCAAATAGTAAACCCTTGAGAAATTGCTTTCAATCGAATCAATCAACAAATAAACTATTAAATCGTGATCAAAAAATAAATAAACTATTTTTAATTTATATTAGTTTTTCAAATTGGAACATTTATAATATTAATTATAAATAAAAAAGATCTGGATATTGAGGGCAATAGAATAGAATGTGTGAAAAAATTTAAATACCTTGGTGTTACATTAACAACGGATGGAAGAGATGACACAGACATCCAAAATAAAATAAATAGCGGCAGGGCCTTCACTACACGATTGCACCCATCGATATGGGACAATAACATCTGAAAAAGAAACAAAAGGCGCATTTTTGGATCCATTGTCGAAAACTGCGTTTTCTACGGTTCCGAGAGTTGGGTGACAGTCAAAAATCTCCAAAGAAAACTATCAGCAATGGAGATGTACTTCTGGAGGAGATGTTGTAAACCAGTGGTGGGGGGGATTAAAATAGTTCTCTACAGTAGAAGTTGTCTGGGTGAAGCTTATGGACACTTATCCAGAAATGTGGGGTAAAACTGAACCACTTCTCATCAACATATTTTCTCCCGTCAACATATTTAGTTGAAAAAGGATTTAGTTCTGTTGTCCAGCCTCTCACAAAACAAAGAAATAAGTTTGGCATTTGCCTCAAAGGAGACTTGCGCCTGAACTTGGCGAACATAAAGCCGGATATTCAAGCTTTAACTGAAATCCACCAAGCACAAGGCAGCTATTGAAAAGGTAAAATAAAACAATAACAAAGTTTTCAAACTTTCATTTATTTTTTCAAATTTTTACTGTCAACTTTCTTAATTTTTCCAGATTCCAATTTAAAAATGAAAATATGTTCTCCTGTTTTTTAAATGCATGTCAAATGTTAGTTAATTAGTTCACTTCTTTGTTCTTAAAAAAATCTGTAAAAAATGTACATTTTAATTTTTTTATCTATTTTTTTTAAGAGTGACCGGATAAAACTGCTTTGGTTATTTTTATATACAGTAATAAAATTGTTTAAAATAATAAAACTGCTTTATTATTTTCACTTTACTTCAAATTAAAATTAGGCATACAGTTAAAATGGGGCGATAGGTGTTAGTCAACCTCCAGAAAGGGGAGATGGGCCACAAAAGGTTGGGAAACACTGCTGTAAACTCACTATAAGAGACAAGGTGAGAAATACCAACATAAGAGAGAGAATGAAGGTGCCCCAGCCGATATCTGAAAACATATAAAGAAAACAACTAGAGTGGTAGGGACATAGACATGGACACCTCATTAGAATGGAAGAAGACAGAATCCCTCAGAAGCTCCTGAAATGGGTTCCGGATGTATGAAGAAAAAGAGGAAGACCAAGAAAGAGATGGCTGGATGGAATGACGATGGCCATGGAGAACATGGAGAACATGGTCTAAGCGACGAGGACTGCTTCAACCGAGAAAAATGGCGCATAGGCTGCGAGAAACGACCCAATGAGCTGAAATCGGGAACCCGGACTTGTCGATATATGTATAATGTATATATGTATATATGTATTAATAAGCTGACGTGTTCTGATGTGGCCATCCACTTGACTTTACCATACAACCTGGCCCCTCACTTATATTTAATATTTAATTAAATTATTTATAATCATGTAGGGGAGGGGGTTAGTTTTTGCATTTTTAGACTCCCGCTGGCCCACTGATTATGTATACAAAATTTGGTTGAGTTTGGTACAAGAGCTTAGATTTTCATTTTTTGAACCCCCCACCCCGCTTTTTGGGCGCTTAGTTTTTGCATTTTTAGACTTCTGGGGTTCCATTGATTATGTATACAAAATTTGGTTGAGTTTGGTACACGGGCCTAGATTTTCATTTTTTGACCCCCCTCCCCCATTTTGGACAGTTAGTTTTTGCATTTTTAGATTTCTGGGGTCCCACTGATTATGTATACAAAATTTGGTTGAGTTTGGTAAATGGCCAAGATTTTCATTTTTTGACCCTACAGCCCCACCCCCCCCCTCCCCCATTTTGTGAGGTTAATTTTTTACTTTTTGACTTCTGGACGTCCACTGAATATGTTTCCAAAATTTGGCTTGAGTTTTGCTCAAAAAATGTATTTTTTTGATTTTTTATTTTTAACCCCCCCCCCCCCCCCCCCCTCCCCTCCACCCCCATTAATTTTGGGTCGATATGCACCAAAATCTAATCAGCTCTTAATCTCAATGCACCAAAACTACGTGTGAAATTTGGTTTTGATATTCACACTAGTTTTTGAGCTAGCTCGTCCACAAAATTTGGTAACGCACAGACTAACAGAATAACAACCTAACAGACTAACAGACATTTTGATAAATCAGTTATTATCGCAAAAAATATAATTTTTCGATGTTCACTTATTAGAGCTTTTTTGTAGACCGAAATGACATGGTTTCGCTCATTTTTTTTAATTTAAATACTTTCTACCGTTTTTGAGATATTTCGAAAAAAAAGAAGGAAAAAAACACTTTTTTCATGCACGATTACAATACTTAACCATACCCTGAATGGTAAAGTCAAAATAGAAAAAAATAATTCAAATTATAGGAAATAGCGCAAACTTTTCTGAAATTCGGTACGATTCCGCTAACTTTAGATCCCGGTGCACTGGGCTACGGAAGAGGAGGATGTTTTTTTAGCAGTTCTAGCTAAATAGCATCTTTAGCCAGCGAGTTAAGTGATTATGCACAGGGTGGTGAATGGACGGATTGATTTTGTTGACATAGTGGAGCATGTTGATTTTTCTGTGCCCCATAATTAATCCTAGGTTTCCAATCGCCAGGATATTCGCCATATAAAAAAACTAAAAAAAAAATTCAAACGTGTGCGGTCGGGGGACCCCGTCAGGAACTAAGTTCCTTACGTTATTTTAAAAATATTAGAGTTTAGAAAATACGGGTAGAAATTTTATCCCCCTTAAAAAATCACACTCCATAAATACTGGCTATTATTAATAAGTGTATTATAATAACTCCATTATTTTCTTGAATATATTAAATATTGAAAAGCAAAATATGCATAAAATTACTATCTTTAGTTTTTAAAGTTGAGAATTATTTAAATAACGCTATATGAAATTAATATTATATCAAAATTTTACAAGATCTAATCAAAATAAATCGATAACTACTTTATGATTAAAATGGCAATTTTTTTTATTCTTTTTTTATTCAGGATTTTGGATTTAAATATTTTTTTATTTCCAGTTTGGCCGAATACATTATATTAATCATGTTTTTCTCGTTTAAGCTTTTAAGCTCAAACCGTTCGTTAACAAACATGGTAAAGTCATTATAATAGTTGGGAGCATCAAATTTTTGTATTCTAAAATAAATAATTTACCATAGGATGTGGGGTATTCTTGTAAAGATATCAGTTAAGAAAGTTTCGGGCTTTTTTTTTAATTTAGTTCAAAATTAAGTAGTTGCAGGAAGAACCAAAATAGCTATTTTTAGTCTTTTTGTATCTGACAAATTTTCGAAAGTACTCAACTTTTAAAATTTTGTAAAATTATAGAATAAATTACTTACCTTATGAACGACAAATAAGAACACCGAAGGACTGTTAGGAAGCTGATAACATACGAACGAATATATATATATATATAAAATTTCAAAACATTTAGAGTATTTTCATACCATGGGTCATAAAAAAATATAATGTTAAATTTGAAAAATAGTGAAATATAAAATTGAAATTACAGAGAGGATACTCAGTCTTGAAAAAGCTTATAATTTTTCATCAATTTAATTTATTTTTGCCTAGGCATAGACTTTTCTAAAATACTTTATTTAAAGAAAACCGTTGTTTATTTAAAGAAAACGTCATTAGTTCATGTCTACTGCTAGATTTTAATATATCTAATCTGTTGAAATATAATAAAGATGCTAATGAGTTTGAATTATACCTGCTGAAAAAAGGAAACCCAATCGACAGATCCCAGATACTCTTAGCTTACTTCTGAAAATGATTTCTATTTACTCTTTTAAAGTTTCGCAATAGAATCAAGTAAAGTGACACTGTGGGGTCTGACCTCTCTCTTGGAATGATCAATTACTATTTGAAATTCGCAGTAACCATACCAAAGGACATTCTATTATTAATTCCTGTAAAATATTGTATTGTCATTGGAAATATGTATGTCTGGTAAATTTACCTGATATAATATTTGCATGATATAATAGGGTCAAAATTCGCTTACATGATTCTACCCAGGCAAACAGACAATATATATATATATATATATATATATTAACATGTACTTTTAATTTATTTCGACAAAGTGCCCCACGCTTTTTGATTAAGAATTATATTTTTTGTACTTTTTAGAAGCGTGTTTTTTAGTTTTTTTTAAATATAATTTATTTTTTTACTTTTTAATCTTAATTATTTTTATAGAGAAAAGTTTGCGGAATTTAACAGATTGAAATGTATTTTTTATTATTTTTATATGATTTCATTTAAATTGAGTAGGTAAACAATTATTTTTATAGAGAAATGTTTGCGGAATTTAACAGAACAAAAGTCGCATTGATACATAGATAAATACATACATACATACAGGTTAAGCTAATATAAAGAGTGTAATAAAACCATAAGTAGGTACCTACTATACTTTTGGAGAAAAAAAATATTTTTGTCGGTCTTATGTTTTAAAAAAAATTCATCAGCCAACTTTAAATCATCTTTAATGTAATGTCTAGTAGTCTAGTATGGCAAGTTATTTAAAAAATTGGCCAATTTAGTCAAGATTTCAAAATGGTATAGCACTTTGTACTTACTTCTTTGAAAAAAAAAATATTTGTATTTTTTTGGCAAAATTTGCTAATTTAAAAACAAATTTTGGTAGTGTTTTTTTATTTAATATGTTAATCAATTATGTCGCATCTTAATTGAACTAATCTTTGACTATTAATGGCATATTATATATATATATAATAGCCCAGATTAATTTGCAGCAACGCAAATTTGAAATATAATTGTAATTTGAACTCGAATTTTGAAATGAAAGACTCCAATTAAGAAACATTAAATATATTGATCATTATTCCTCCCCCCCCCCTCACCACTCAAAAATTAAATATTCAATACGCTTTTCTTTGCACACAGAAGAAGAAATTAATCACATCTTATTTGATTTATATTTTATATATTATTTGTTTATTTTTTAATAATTTGCCACTTTTTTATAATTTTTTAAAAATCTAAATTTTGTTATTCTTATTTTTTGATTTTTACAAAATTGAACGACTTAAGAAGACACGCAAGCCCGAGTTTCTCATGGTAATACTGGAGCAGCATGTCATACAAACAACACCTGATCTCTTTTAAATATTCATCATCATCATTGAGTATAGTCCTAAGACTGGTTTGATGCAATAATCCGTCTCCATTCGACTCTGTCCCCCGCCAGCTGTTTGACCTCTAAATGTCTGGGATCCCATATACCCAATTATTTGGTTGAAATATTCTAATCTGGGTCTTCTCCTTCCCCTTTTCTTTCCCACCACCCCCTCCAAGATATCCCTAAGCAGTCCCCCATGTCTCAGTGTGTGCCCCATCATCTGACCTCTTCTCTTCTTCTTCAGACTCTTCCACAGGGTTCTTCTTTCTCCGATTCTTCCAAGAACTTCTTCATTTGTAATTTTATCCATCCATTTGATATTCATCATTCTTCTGTAGCACCACATTTCGAAAGCCTCTAATCTCTTTCTCTCCCCTTCTCTAATTGTCCAGGTTTCACAACCGTACATGGCTATGCTCCATACATATGTCTTCAATAGCAACTTCCTGTTTTCTAAGCTTAAATATTTGGAGCCTTATATCGATTATCGATCCCAAATTTTAAAAAAATGATATAATAGGTATAATTCTCCTCCTCACACGATCCCACTTATTTAAATAAATCTATTTCCAAACAAAAAATATTACAATGCTGTAGAATATAGAAGAAAAAAAATACTTCCAGATTCATATCTAGAGCGTCATTTCTGTAGCTGTGTCAGGACGAAAATGAGGCGAAACTTTTAAGAGACTATGTATTTTCGAGAGTTTACAGGTACACATTTGGAGTGTGGTTTTTTAAGAGGAATACAATTTTTGGACCGAGACGCCGCCCGCCAGGGCACCAGCCTGGAGGGCCGAGCTTCGAGGGCGTGCCGAAGGCACGCACGAAAAGCTCGTTATTAATAGCTATTATAGTATTAATGTCTATAATAGCCAAAGATTATTTCTATTAAGATGCGACATAATTGATTAACATATTATATAGGTATATAAAAACTATCAAAATGTATATTTTTAAATTAGCAAATTTTGCCAAAAAAATACAAATATTTTTTTTCTAAAGAAGGAAGTATAAAGTGCTGTACCATTTTAAAATCTTGACTAAATGGCCTAATTTTTTAAACTCGAAAACTATGACTTTTATTTAAAAAAAAAATTATGTTCAGGACTATCGTAAATTGCCCTATCCCCTGTTCGGTTTAGTTGTATTTTCTGAAAGATTTTTGAAAATTCTAGAATATTCTTTTAATTTTTTATTAATGATACTGATACAAGAAGTTGCGCCAAAAAGGTACCACCTTTGTAGTCCGCGGTGGACCCTTGTAGAGTTTTAGAGATTGGGTCGTAGTTGAAGGTATCTGTGGATGCGGGTCTTGAAGGATTGAAGGTTATATGTTGGTGGGAAGACGGTGGGAGGAAGCCGGGTTTTTCTCAAAGCCTTTTCCCGTGCAAAAATTTAATTATACAAATGTAAGTAAAAATTACAAAAAAAAAAACTTATTGTAAAATTAAAATTAAAAAAAACTATATTATGTAAAAAAATAATCTACTGGGATCCATTTAAAATGGCCCTTTTCTTTTTTCATTGTATTAAATTTAAGATACTATACATCTTTTGGATTTTTAGAAGTAACTTTGTAATAAATTGTACATATTTTTTTTCTGGCTAATAAAACATCCTCTTAAAACTAAAAAAAAAACGGTGGGAGGAAGAGAGTTACAGTCTCTAGATGTCATAGAGATAAACGAGTTGGAGAATCCGCTTGTTCAGTTAGTATCCAACTTAAGCGCGTAGTGGTGTTGAGTTTTAGAAAATCATGTTTAGAGGGCTAGGGCTTGATTACGCGATGTTCGATATTGCTCAAAATTTACAGTTATTAGTTTTTTATCTATACCAATAAGTTTCTGAGTTGTCCCGTTGATTTTCGCATAATTTGAAATTCCCCCGCTAAATGACTCTAATATATATATATATATATTAGGTGCCGAATGCCCGGTCGTCAGCTTGTATATATATATATATACTAGCTGTACCCGGCGTGCCTCCGGCACGCCTGTCCCAGCTAGGCCCTCCGGGCGGGTTGCCCTGGCGGGCGGCGTCTCGGAATGAAAGTATGAGGTGTCCAAAATTGATTACCTTTTATGTAAATTGTTTTTTTTTTTTTTTTTATATATATATAGCTGACCCGGCCACGCGTTGCTGTGGCTAAAGTTTTTGTTATATTACATTATAGTAAACAATCTAAGAGGAACGATAAGAGAACATCAGTCACGGAGTCCACTATGCTTTTTCACACAGATAGTATTTGTAAAAAAATATGGTGATCTCCTTATTTGACTTTCTACTACTATAACCCTTTAGTACAATGAAATTATTTACGAACAAAGACGAAAATGTTGATGTTGGTATACAAATTCACTGGATTGAGATTTGAAGGGGAAGTACGTTGAAAACAATTAATTAAAATGTTCTTACACTTGATATTAAGCAGAAATCAATACAAAATAAAAATTTATCAGATTTATTATTTCCATTTAATTTTATAACAAATAAGTATATTACAGTATAATACAGTAAATAACATGTGACGCTTAAACTCATGAATGAGGTAGGCAAGGCAGACAGTCTTAAACTTTTAAACATTAATATCTATTTTTTTGAATTATAAATACTTTCAATTTCAATTTAATTTAACACCAATCGGTGCACAATGTTTTTGGTTAACCTGTCTTTAGCTAACACAAATAGATTCGACGGTTTCCCAACACGTGAACACGCAACATATAGTTGCCCATGAGAAAAACATGTATTTTCCAAATCTAAACCACAAATGGACATTGTTTGACCTTGAGATTTATTTATAGACATGGCGAAAGCTAAACGAATTGGAAACTGTAGCCTTTTGAAGGGTATGGTAGAATCTGATGGTATCATCGGAATACGTGGCAGCAGGACCATTTTTCCTTTAAGCTTCCCAGCCAAAATGGTTGCTTCAAGAATGTTTCCGGTGATCTTTTTGATGACCAAACGCGTACCGTTACATAATTGAGGTGGATTCAAATTACGGAGGAGAATAATAGGGGAACCAATCTTTAATCGAAGATTATGTGGTGGCATTCCAGGGATATCTAATGAATTTAAAAATTCAATCGGAAAATTTACACTTTCATTTTCATCAACAACAGTATCGATTGATTTAAAAGACATCAGATCGCCTGATAACAACTGTTGTATCTGGAAGTTAATTTCGTCAACATCAACGTTTTTGGCTGCCAAAATCGCCCGTTGACTGAGCCATTCATGATTCAAATAATTATTCTGTATATCCGGGAAAATACTCTGAATCAATTCATTTTTATCCTGAACAACAGTGCAAAAATTGTCTGGTAGTTTAATGCATCGCGTATTTGGTTGCAGTTCTATTTTACCGTATTATTATTTCACTGTATTATCTTCATTATAATATGAATGCAATTTACACTTCAGTCTAAGTAACACGTGGCCGGCTATGCTAACACCAAAAATTTAAAAAGTGGAAATAATTGAATTATACGGTATTTCGTTCACTACAAAATAAATTTAATTAATTTTATAGCGTCAACAACACGTGGTAATTATGCTGTTAAAATGTAGCTTATATGACACGTTCGTAGATTTACCATAGCAGCGCCATCTATTGATTACTTACTCAACCCAGTCGAAAGGTATCGACATCTGTTGGAGTTAACAGATAATTGTGACTGTCAAATAATAACAGACAAATAATTAGCAATAAATTAAAATTGCGACTATAATTTGAGATTTAAACTATCCTATTTCTCAAGTTGGATCGAACTGCACATGGTGTGCGAATTTTATTATAATCGGTTCAGTGGTTTAGGAGTCCATTGAGGACAAACATTGTGACACGAGATTTATATATATTAATTGTCGGTGAGTATATATATATATATATACACACTCACCGGCAAAAAAAACGCAACACCTAATTTTTTTTTTAATTTTTAATGTTTTACTTTTATAATATCAATTTTTTAACAAAGTTAAAACATTTATATCATTTTTAAAGTCATTTTAAATAACTTTAAACACTTTTAATCTATATTATTAATAATTTAATTACAAATCTCTAACATTGTTTCAAAATATCAAATTTTCTTAAATTAGATTAATCAATACAATTTTTCCTGAAAATTAAATTTTGTGATTTCAGTTGAGAAAAATCATTAAAAGATGATCCGCTTGGTGATTATTTGTGATAATTAAGTGTGACAATTTAAACTTATATTAGAACTTTTTGAAAAAATAAACTTTAAGATACATTTTTAAACTTAAATTAAAATGTTTATATTTAAAATTGTCTTAGAAATTATATTAATGAATTTTATTTGTTCAAAGATAAATATTATAAAATTAAAATACACAAAATAAAAAATTAGGTGTTGCGTTTTTTTGCCGGTGAGTGTATATATATATATATATATAGCTGACGACCGGGCATTCGGCACCTAATATATTTCTCAAAAAAAAACGATTAAAATAGGTATATGAATAAAAAAAATTTAAACACATTTAGAAATAATATTTATATTTATTACATAATTATACTACACATATTTTATTAGTATAGGAAGATTATATGATTAATTAAAAATAATATATATATGTACAGAATAGAAAAATTAATTATTATTATTATATTAATTCATATAATATATCTGACATACCTATCTGAGGAAGAATTTTCTTTATAAAAATTATTATTTTTATTTTTTATTTATTTATTTTTGTCATTATTAGGGTACCTTTGGCATATTTTAGGTCACTATAAGAATATAAAATAATATAAATCATACAATAGTTGTTTACAAACTTCCAATATAAAATTCCATATTATACATGTAATATTACATAAAATATTTTGACATTATATTTTTTTATTTCTTTAGATATTCTTATATTTAATTTAATTCTATACTAGAGAAGATGTAATCAAAACTATAATTGAAAAATATTTTGATATTAGACTGCGTTATATTGCTTGTCGCACAATAGAGCACCAGACCAATAGGCAGTATTTTAATTAGTTAATGTTTTTCAAGGAAATTAAATAAACAAATAGGGTATAATTGCAGGACGTAGCCAAGGGGGGGGGGGCGACGCCCCCGCCCCTATCTTTGGCGCCCCTCCGCTCTCCCTATTTACATGTATCCAAAATCAAAATGGGGGAATAACAAGAAATTTAGAAATATGAGTATCTTTTTAAGTTTTTTTATTTATGTTTGGTAGACCGCTCTTTAAGTCATTAAATGGTTAAACTAGGGATAGCAACGATATATAGATTTTTTTTTATATTTATATATTTCCAAAATTTTAGTTTTTGCACAATCGTTTGAAACGTGTATTTATCTGAAGGAAATACTCTAGTTATGCTCCAAGATGAGTGGATTTTTACTATGCCCAAAAGGCGAAAAAGTCCTGGCAATGAAAGGCCAAAAAAACGTCTATGAAGTTTGCTCTAGCAACGAGAAAGAAAGCATCACAGTTCTTGTAGCGGTATAGACAGCAGGTAGAGTAGCCCCATCATTGGTAGTGTACCCTGGCCAACGTTACCCCAAAAATCTTGAAAATTACCTGCCAGATGATTGGGATCCGGCAAAGACAGACAAAGCTTGGATTACTGGAGAAACGTTTTATGAATATATTACTAATATATTCAATAAATGGATGTTAAAAAATAATAGATTTATTTGTTATTTTATTCTTGGACGGCTATTCGTCCCACCTAACTCTACATTTGTCAAACTTTGCGGCCGAAAATGGCATCGAAATCGTAGCTCTCCACCCGAACGCTACTCATATTCTACAACCGCTATAGGTCCTTTAAGACAAAAATTCGCACAAAGGGTCAGGGAGTAGAAGATTAAAATGACACTGAGATTTCTTCTATGTCAAGGTGTGGGCGTTTATAGACTGACGAGATGGAATATAGCTGAGAATCAGTCCTGGGCCATATTAATGAGTCCATGAAAGTTAGTAAGACGAGGAACGTCTTCTCTATTCCCGAGATGAATAAGGTCGATAATTTTTAGATATTATTTTGTTTACTACCTACCTACAGTGAATAGGTAGTGCGGGAAAGCAATTTAGAGAGTTTTTTCATGGGTGGCCATTAGTGTATATATTTATATATATATATATATAGATACGCTATTGAATGAAACAAACAGCTTCCATCCTTAGGCATGGAAATAACTCTGTGAGGTGTTTCTGTGTTATCCACACACTCAAGGGCGGATGGGTCATAAGACGAACCGGGAAATTTCCCGGTAGCCCGGCTGTTCAGAGGCCCGCAGGGCCGGTGGCTGAAAGTACGTCTAAGTGATCTACCAACCTATCTTCATAATCATGTACTTACCGAAAATAAAGAAGCGGAATGAATTTTTCATTTTCTTAACAAATTTTTGTAGGATTTTTGTACATTTTTTTCTGTATTTTACACTATTATTTGCCTATATAATTAATCAGCAAAAAATTTAGTTTTTATATTTCTTCTTCCGACTGGCCATAAATAACTCTCAAACTTTTATGTTTTGTTTATTTTGTGGTAATTTTATTATTATTTATTAAGATAATCCAATATTCAGATTAAGTAGATGTTATAACAATTTATCTAAACAACTAGAAAACCCCTTGGATTTCTCATTGAACATTAAGAGTCGCAGTCTTGTTCAAAATGTAACTATTCTATTATTATATTTCATCACATTACTATTATCTTATATTATTTTTATATTTCTCTATTGTTATTTAACATATTTATTTATTTTATTTAAGCCTTTTTTTGATACATTTTGTATATTTAACATATACTCTATCATTATTATATTAATTTAATAATATTACTTTGCCTATTATTGTTAATTTTGTTATATTCAATAATTATTGTATAGGGCATTGTATGTATTAGGCATTTAGCCGTTGAAAATAATAAATAAATAAATATTCTCTATCGATAACGAGCAAACTAGCCGCATTAGGGCTGAGATTGTAGAATATGTCTATAAAAACTGGGAAGGATTTATTTATTTATTTATGCGGCAAGGGGCCTTTTATATGTTTCTATTTCATTAAAAAATGGACAATGAAAAACTGAAAGGAGGAGTGGAGAAGTTACGCGAAAAGAGAAAGAAGGCATAGGAAACTGAGGCACACAAGTCAAAAAACATTAAATTTATGTTTGAAAAACTAGCCTCTTCTTCTATTATTAGTCAACCGAAACCATCTCAAGAATTATCGGAAAAAATTGTTTCGTTTCCTGAATCCGTAAGTCCTCAAGTTGAAACAAGAATACAAAACGAAATCGATTTGTTCTTGGTATGAATGACTTTTCGCACACTTATCAACGAATTCAGGAGCATGAAGTAAGCAGTGAACATGAACATTCTGTTAGAGCAGGGGTCACCAAATGGCGGACCGCGGTCCGGATCCACACAGTTGAAATCTCTGCGAGTGGAGTGTGAATCCACGAATTGTGCAATCGGTGGACTTTTGCTTGAAGAGGATTTTAACCTGCATGATGAGGATGTTAAAATTGGACTCCTCAAAATCGTGCTGCTGTCATCTTGAGGTTCCGATGTGTCATCCTTAGAAATTTTATTTTATTTTTTAAATTTTAGATGCCTCCGGTTCAAATATTGCAATATGACGAAGGTGCCATGCGTAATGCCCTAGATGATCGTGCTAAAGGGCACCCAATCAGCACAGTGGCTAAGAAGTATAAAGTGCCTCGGTCAACACTCCGATCGAAATTTAAAGGAATAGCACCTATCTCAAGAAAAATGGATGCACCTACCGTTTTCAACGAAGAAGAGGAGGCTAGATTAGAAAAGTGGGCACTCGAATTTGCCAAAAAAGGATTTCCTCTTTCGAGGAGCCATTTCATCTACAATGTTAGCAGCCTCGCCAAGAAACTGAAGAAGACAGCTTTCGTTGACAAACCTCCATCAAAAAAATGGTAAGTAAGTACTTTTGTACAAATTTGTCCTTGGACATGAGAGGGGCATCTCCGGCAACAGCCTACTAGTAAATCTAGCTATAACTAGCTAGTTACTTATCTAATTTAATCAAATTACATTCGTTACAGGTACCGTGGATTTATGGAAAGGCATCCGAAGATTGCCGAGAGGGTTTGCCAAAATTTAACCAAGAGCCGTGCTGCTGTCACACAAGAAGAAATTCGTGCATGGCAGGACGAGGTTTTTGCGACTTTAGAGGCAGATGGGGTGTCCCACCTCCTCGAGGAGTGTGAATCACGGCGTGTTTTTAACACAGATGAGACAGCCTTTTTTCTGAATCCAAAAGGTGGCAAAGTTTTGGCTGCTAAAGGGGACAAAGCAATATATCAATGTGCTGGGAACGACGAGAAAGAAAATCTAACAGTATTGATTACAGGCAAGGCTGCTGGAGAACTTGCACCACCGATGGTTGTATATCGTTACACGCGGGTGCCATCAGTCATCTACGAAACTGCCCCAAAAGAATGGGGTATAGGAAAGTCTGAAAAAGGGTGGATGACCTGCGAGCTATTCTACGAATACATTGGAAACATTTTCGTACCATGGTTGGAAGAAAATAAAATTGACAAGCCAGTAGTATTCTTCCTTGATGGGCACGTATCATATCTGTCAATTGAATTGAGTAAATTGTGCACAGACAAAGGCATTGTGCTTGTGGCTCTTCCAAATGCCACTCATCTCCTTCAGCCCATGGACGTGGCGGTATTCCGTACATTAAAAATGAATTGGCAAGAGAAGGTTCTAAAATATCGCATGGACAAAGGTGAAAGCGTCACCAAAACTACGTTTGCTCCTGTATTACAGGAGCTTATCCAGGAAAAGTTATCAAATAACCCGGCAATTCTAAAGAATGGGTTTAGAAAGTGTGGGTTGGTCCCCTGGTGCCCAGAAGCAGTACAAATCAATCGTGTGCAAAGTGATGCTCCTGAAGAATGCTTGCGATTGCGGAAGAATGATCGTCTTGATTGGCTAGAGTCCGTAATGGGCCGCGAAAAAGTTAACCGATTCCAACAAGGCATTGTTGATGTGGAAGACAAAAGCTTGTACAAGGTCTGGAAAATTGCCTGCATCGAAAAACCCAAGAAATCCATCGAATCCGTCCGTCCCCAAAATGAGGAGGAGACACATAATTGGTGGTGGGACGATATGGCACAATCGCCACCTCCAGGCTCCAGTTCCGTGCCTGAAAACACCACTGAGGAACCACCAGATACCAGTCTGAACGCAGGAGAAAACACCACGGAGGAACCACCGGCACCGAGTACTAGTTTCAACGCAGGCGGAAACAACACTGAGGAACCATCACTCGTGCCGTCGCCCTTCAAAAGGAGTCTATTTTTTTCCAAGGTCAAAGAAAATGAACAAGGAAAGAGGAAGAAAAGAGAGAAAATGCCCAGCGTAATAACATCAACCGCGTGGCCTACGTACACACAAAAAAAGTCGGCTGAAAAGGAGAGGAAAGAAAAAGAAAAGAAGGCACGCTTGGCAGCACGCCTTCAAAAGAATGAAGAGAAAGCCAAAGCTGTACAGTTAAAAAAAGTCAACCGGAAATTGTTTCCACCCACCAAATCGCCTGGCTCTTCCGACACGGATTCAGATCAGACGCCGAGCCTAAAATCATCTTCAGGCGCAAGTGACTCGGAAGATGCTACAGTGTGGCGCAGATGGATCGGGTGGTTTTGAAGTGGACTGTACGTCTGAAGTGGGGGAGCCAGGGGTTCGGCGGTCTTCGTGCTGTGGTGGGGGGGATGGGAAGTTTCAGTTGCAGACTGGCAGTCAGTCGCGATGGCTACGTGGTCCGTTGAGCATCGTGTTTTCGCAGTGGAAGAGTTTATACGCAATAACGAGTCAATTGTTGCTGTGACGCGTGCCTTTCGCTGGCGTTTCAACATCTCACCTCGCGGTAGTGTTCCTAAGCGAGATACGATATTGAGTTGGGTGCATAATTTCCGCACTACTGGTTCATGTGCTCCAAAATGGACGTCTAGATCTCAAACAATAAGAACGCCTGAGAACGTGGAGCGTGTGAGACGCGATGTCATTACGAGCCCACGTCGATCAACGAGATATCGTGCTCAAGCTCTTGGAATGTCACGTCGGAGCCCTCAAAGGATTCTTAACAAAGAACTGAAATTCCACCCCTATAAAATCATGGTGGTCCAGAAGATTCTCCCAACAGACCATCTTCAAAGGCTTCAGTCTAGCCAACGGATGTTGGAGTTATTGGAAGATGAAAACCTGATTATCATGATGTCTGACGAGGCTCACTTTCACATTAACGGCTACGTCAACAAGCAAAATTGCCGTTACTGGGCCGACACTAACCCAAGAGACCTACACCAACGGCCTCTCCATAGTGACAAAGTGACGGTTTGGTGTGGGGTTTCTAAGGTAGGGATAATTGGGCCTTACTTTTTTGAAAATGAAAGGGAGAGGGCGGTTACTGTTAATTCGCAGCGTTATGTGAACATGATTGAAGAATTTCTTCTCCCACAACTTGAAGAGAACAATTACGACATGGACAATATGTGGTTCCAACAAGACGGGGCAACTGCACATACCGCTAGGATATCAATGCAAGCTGTACGCGCTCTGTTCCCTGGCCGTTTGATTTCCCGTAATGGAGATCTCCATTGGCCCCCTCGCTCACCGGACCTCACGGTATGTGACTTCTTCTTATGGGGCTATTTAAAAGCAAGGGTGTACATGAACAAACCCCGGACCATTCAGGAGTTGAAGGCAGCAATTCACAACGAAATCACATTAATTCCTGGTGATGTGCTTGAGCGGGCAATGCGGAACGTTAAGGACCGACTCCAAGAATGCGTCGCTCGAGAAGGAGGGCATTTGATGGATGTAATTTTGAAAAACTAACTTTACTAATTTTTTGTTAATAAACTTCCATTGTAACTACACGTTTTGCACTTTATTTCAATCCAATACCTTTAAAATTGACAGTTTTACAAGTATTTTAAAACCACCCGATCCATCTGCGCCACCCTGTATTTTAGGCATTGAAATCACTGGACTGTCGCTTCCTGCTGCTAAAAAAGAGGAAGGTGAATTTGTAGCTGTGCGATACGACGGTAAAGTCTTCCCTGGAGTAGTTGTAGAAGTCCTTGAAGATGGCGCCAAGGTGAAGAGTATGAAGAAAAATGGGCGACTCTGGAAATGGCCCGAAAGAGATGACATTTTATTTTACAGCTGGAAAAACTGTATTTTAGGTCACATAGCGCCGCCTTCCAAATTCAGCAGCCGACGGGAAATATTTGCAGTCCCGGAACTGGAAGGCTTCGATTAAATTATCAGAACTAACTTGTACCACTTTGTTCAATGTTCAATAGAATTGATTTCAGTATTTACCTAAGAATGCGTTGTTCTAGATAGCATGTTTCACCTAAATGATTGTCAGGGAATACCTTAGGAAGGGATTCAGTCATTTAAGTTGCTGTCATAATCAAAAAAAGCTCAAAAAGTGAGGTGTCATCTTTAGGTCCCAAAAATGTCATCATTAGGTTCCTACATAAATTTGGCTGTCAGCTATAGGTGCCAAACCTATGTCCGACATTAGGTCAAAAAACTTAGTCTGTGCTTAAGGTAAGATTATTCTTGCGTCTTAACCTGTTAGAGGAGAACACAAAGGCCGTTAGTAAACACTAATCTCAGTTGTATGTCTGAAAACGTGGATGCACAACAAGAAAAAGCAAAAAAAAATTCTTAGCGTGTCCGCTATAGGTGCCGTTACCTTACGCAAACGTTTATGGACACAAGATGAAATTGACAGCCGTGAAGAAATCGACATCGACATACCAATTTCCTTTCTCGAAAAGAGAATAAGAAAACGAAAGAAAATGGCTGGAGAATTGGCGGAAGATGATTCCATAAAAGATAGCCGAAAAAACTATGAAGTTAAAACCCATAAAAGAATTTTAGATAAAATTATAAATTCTATAGAATGTATGTAGATTTAAGAATAATGGTGAGCTTTATAAGGATATTACCTTATTATCTCCAACAAATTTTGATGAAGTTAAACAAGGAGTACCATCAAATAGCTTTAAAAAATTGTGTGAACTGCTAGAAAACTATTACCCAAATATTACAAAAGAAAATCTGCAAGAAGAATTGGTTAGTTTCGCTAAAAATTGGGATAAATTTAAAGTTTCGGCAACAACAAATGCGGAGAGTAATCAACAATTTCAGAGTAATGTTACAGTTATAGATACAGATGAAACTGATGAAGAAGATAACGATGATTTTGAAAGAGATAGTGGTTTTGATGTTAATAATAAAAAATGTAAATCTTGTCTTAAATGTGCAATTTGCTGTTATAATGTCATTCAAAAGTACAATATGTACAGTGAGGCATATTCTTCACTAGGAAATCGTTACAAATATTTATTAAAATTATCAATAAATCAAGTGCAATGTGAAAGAAGTTTTTCTAAGTTAAAATACATTAAAAATAGATTGCGGAATTCAATGTCAAGTAATAATTTGGATGATTTTATGTTAATGGCTTGCGAAAATGATATTTTATATAATATTGACTCTGATAATATTATAGATATGCTTATGAAGCAAAGCAAGTTATTAAATAGATTATTAAAAGAGTAAAGTTTTTATATAATAATTTTTTTTTTAATTTTTGTGTTTGAAGAATTTTTATGAAGTTGTAAGTTCTCTAATCGTTTATAACAAACCTAATTTCTACACTTGGAATAAAAAGACTATAATCTTTGATTTACTTTTATTTTGTTTGTTATTTGTTGTATGTTTCTATATAAAATTATTGGATAAAAAAATACTTGGTAGGTTTTTTATCAAATAATTTTAAAAAATGTTTCATCAAGTACCAACACCAAATTCCTTAAAAACTATTGTTTCTATATATGTACTTGACTGGGGAGTCCGGCATTTTTAACTAAAAGAATGTTTTTTGGATAGTAAATTTAATCTGATTCAAAAATCTGTAATAAACCTATGCTCTATTTAATTTTAAAGGAAAAATGCGTAACACCCTGTAAATGTATATTTTAGCCATATCCAGATATTAAAAAAGGGCCGACAAATATTATTTCCCTGGCCACTAAGATGTTGCCCATCCGCCCCTGAGCTCAATGCTTTTTTTACCCTATAAAGTTCGACAAAGTGAAAAATTTAAAAAACAAGAAAAAGTTAAACATAAATATATTTTACGTAATTATCTGAATACAATGTTTGTTGTTTTCTAAAAAAATATTCTACTTTCTTATTTGTAAGTGATTGTAAATAGTTAATATTAATATATTTAAAAACTTTTCAGCTCCTGATTTTAGGGCCTCTAAATTCAATAGCCGGGGGCGGAAGCTCCCCCTTCGGCTCTGATCTTGTAATAGTAAGCTGGTCACTTCATAAGCGAATGCATTCATTTCTAAACAAGCATCAAAAGAAATGTATTCAGATAAAATTGTACTTAAAACCTGGTTCTCGTCGCAAGTCTCAATATATGTTTCATGTTTTTAACTAATTATTATATACTATGGCCGGCAATAGACGACTACTATTAATATTTTAGTTTTATACACTTTGATACTTTTATATACCTACTTTGTATATTTTTCTTATATACTTTCGGTTTTTCTTTACAAATTGTTCAGTTTCAAATTACCTTCAAACGATTGTAGTACTTTTTGGTGGAGTTTGCAAGTTGATTTATAATGAAAGAACCATCTACATCAGGGGTCGGAAACCTATGGCACACGTGCCAGCCTTGGAACGCGATGGAATTCTCAATGGCTATTAGTCTCAAGTTATTTGATATTACTAAACATCTAGCGACAAAGAGGCACAGAAATTTTTTGATTAATGCCGCTTCCTCGTCTAAAATGGAACAGTTTTTTCGCAGTGCTAGCTTTGGCAACACGGAGAAACAGCTAGCATTAGCTCAAGGGCTATTTGCTTTCTACACCATGAACCACAATCAAAGTTTCAGATCAATGGATTGTACGTCCCAAATGATCAAAACATTGTAAGACAAAAAATTTGCATGTGCAAGGACAAAAACCGAAGCAATTATTTGTAATGTTTTTTCACAATATTAACAATTGCAGAAAGAATTAGATAAATGCACATTTTTATCCATATATTCTGATGTTTCCAACCACAAAATAATAATATAATAATTGAGGATATGGGATGCGAGACATTTAGAGAGGTCAAACAGCTGGCGGGGGATAGAGCCGAGTGGAGACGAGTGGTTGAGTCAAACCAGTCTTAGGACTGTGTACTCAATGATGATGATGGTGATGAACAAAGTCAAAGTCAGCTTTTCAACAATCAATAGACAATCAACCGATCAATCTTTCCCTTTGTATTCAACCAATAAAAATAAAAATGAACTTGAGCCCGATCAACCCCTCAATGTACCGTCAACTGATGTACTTCTAATGCTGTATTCAACTGATCCAAATCCAAGTCAACCTGAACTTCATCAAACCTCAAATCTGCTACCAGTCTGCAGGACAAAATTATACCATTCAGACAAATCCTAAAACTAAGAAAAGAATTCCTAAAGAACGACAAAAGAAAAGAAAAACACGCATGCTGCCTGTCAAAGGAAGTGTAGGAAATCGTTTTCAGAAAAAGAAAGAGAAGGCATATGGAAAATGTACTGGTCTTTAAATCGGCAAGGCGCAGAGATTTTATCGCTATACATGTCAAAAAAGAAAAGGTAGCAAGAAAACTAAACAAGAGATTATTAGATTATAAGATAGTCTTTGTAGGACTGATTTATATACTTTTCGTTTCACGAAATTTATGCTTTAGTACTTTATTAGATTAGATTTTCTGAGTAAATACTGTTTTTTTGCATTTCTTATTATAAAATGTCTATTTTTATTTCAAAGGTAATATTTTTGTTTGTTTATTATTTTTTTAAGTATTTTATTGCTATTATAACATATTAGCTGGCCAAAAAATAAAGTTTTGCACTTCAAATTTTATTTGCATTTTTATTAATGTTTTACTTTTTACTCTTATACGGGTAGATGAGTTTATAAGGTCAACGTTAAGTATTAGACAAAATATGAAAAATTTTCTAAGAGGGGCGGCACATTAGGTTTTTGCACGCGGGAGGGCGGCCGACACCCTAGCTGCTAGTAACCTAGTAACCTCAGCCCTTCGATGTTTCGAAACTTAAAATGCTTATATAACGTTCTTAAGGAGTTTCGAGTCCGAACTGAAAGTAATACCAAAAATTTGAAATTTTGTGTATTAATTCATTAATACCTAATAAGTCATCTATGAAAATTTCAAGTCAATTCTCTGTACGGTTGATGAGAAATTAATTATCAAAGTCATCCTTTTTTTACATGCTAGTAAATGGGAGAGCGGTAAAAAATGCTGGTTTTGAGTCTATAAACGCTTTTAAAAAAGTTACCACAATTATGAAAAACACATTCATTAGTATTCTTTAAGTCTTTAGCTTCAAGATGACAAGGGCGGTCTCAGGGGGGGTCTTGACCCCCCCAAATGTTTTCAAAACAAAAAATATCTTAATTTTCCAAGATAGTTATATCTAACATTACGGCCCCAGTATATGACACCCCCCCCCCCCCACCACTCCCAAAATGAGAGTCTGGGACCACCTCTGCATGATGATACTAAAATTAATAACTTCCTCTGTTTCATTATTTTTTTATTTTAATTAAAACGTGCGTGAAATTGAAAAATAGCAATTTCCATGGTGAAACACGCCAACGTCGTTCGTATATTGAAATTATTATTTTTTTTTTATTTAGTTTTTGTATTTATTTTTTTTTTCTATATTATGTATTTGAAAATTGAAATTGGACAAAACTTATCTAATTTCCAGTACACATCATGGTGTGGATGGTTTAAGCCAAGGGTCTCCAAACTACGGCCCTTAAAATTTTTCCATCCGGCCCGTGGCTATTACAGAATTAATTCACAAATATTCAGTATATTAAATATTAATGCCATATAATAGCGTATTGTTAGTATAATATGTTATATCAAGCCCGTCCATAGTTTTCAATGTTCACATGTGGCCCTATCTCTTAAAAAGTTTGGGGGGACCCCTGGTTTAAACATTCTAGCGAATAAAAATGATATGCTATATTAAATAAACAAATAAATTTATAGCTGATTTTGCAAAAAGAAAGGTTAGAAAAACCTTATTTTAAAATTTGTTAAGTTTTTTTTTTTGGATACTAAAAGACGAGCTGTTATGGGCGTGTCGAAGGCACCAAATTGTAAGCCCACTAAAATTTCAGGTTCGAGCGCCCCTGGAAAGTTAAGCACATTTGCATAATTCACACTGCAGAGAATTATCTAAAAGTGGATTGTAAAGTACTGTGAGAGATGAGATCCCCTTCTTGTGTTGAACTCTTCTTGCAGTAATAGAAGTTGAATGGATCCAATTAGCTGTTTCAAAGATGACAAATGAATGCCTCAGTATATGTTGATTGAGTTACTATAGTAATAATCCTCCGAAGTTTCGATTTTTGAATCTAAAAAAAGAAACAAATAGACCAAGATGAAATTATTTGGAAAAAATAAACTTAACTATAAGGGACTCTTCATAGTTTTTTTTTTACTTAGAGAAAGTGGTGTAGGTTTTAGGTGAAACATGATATTAATTAATAAAGTAAAGGGTGTGTAGTTTCACAGTGAATGAAATAAAACTCAGAGGTTTATACAAACTCAATATATTTCGGATTATTAGTCCATCATCAGGAGTTTACAGGTTAAAACATTAAGTTTTGATGGACTAATGATCCGAAATATATTGAGTTTGTATAAACTCTTTGAGTTTTATTTCATTCACTGTGAAACTACACACCCTTTACTTTATTAATTGACTATTCATAGTTTATAATTTCTAGTTGATAGAAGTTTGGAAATGTATTCGACAAATATCTTTTGTACGAATGCCATTTGAAAAATAAGTAAATATATAATAATTTGAATCTATTTTTAAAGTTTTATTACTAACATCATTTAAAGCATATATGGGCAACCCCCGCTATCCACCAGCTTCAATCCGGCCCGCGAGAGATTCAGAAATTTCAAATAATGTGCAAAAAAAATTAAAGATTTAGCACACATAGTTTATTTGTAATTACTATATATTTGTCAACCAACCTAAAACTGTATTCTTCAAATCATAAAGACTAAAATCGATAAATAATATTATTAAGCGTACGCAGTGGAACGCCATACAGTTGTGGGAAACACAAATGAGAAGTAAAAACTGTTTTCATTTTTTAACATTATCCAGTCACTAAAACGTTGAATACGGTCGCTATGCTGAAAAACTGAAACTACTGTCAGAGCAATTCACTGATCGGTTTTCCGATTTTAAGAATATGAATAGCACTTTCAATATTTTTGCAAATCCTTGTAAGGGTAATGTGGAAGATGCTCCGATTCACCTACAAATTGAGTTGATCGAGCTTCAAGAAGACTCATATTTGAAGTCTAAATTTGATGACGTGGTACTAAGCGAACACACAGAACATACCTTTGAGAAGAAAAGTATCCACAGCTGAGAGTTTTCACACGAAAAATAATTTGCACATTCGGAAGCACGTATAAATATGAGGAGCTTTTATCAATCATGAAAATTAATAAAAAAAAGAATCGTACTCGGCTTCCAGATGTTAATTTAGAAAACACTTTGCGCCTATGTACTAGTGATATTGACCACAATATTGATCATCTTGTTTCTCAGTTTCCAACTCAAGTCTCTCATTAATTTTCATTTGATTTTTCCATCTTTTTTTGTTAATTTGCTTTTTATGTTTGATTATGCTAAGTATTATAATTAATAAATAAAATGCAACGGATCGTTGCTAAACTTTATCCAAATTCATTTGAAATATTAATATGTTTATTCCTTTATTATTAATCAGATATCACTTGCTATTTGCAGTTCATGTTGACTTTAATTCAAAAATAATGATCGATTCTTATTTAAAAGTCGAGGAATAACCATTCTACATTGGATTTTTGACACTTCGGTTATTATTGGTAACCATTGGTGAAGACATGGAGGAATCGTCTTAAAATCAAAAATAACAATCGATTATTATCTAATACTAGAGGAATAACCTTCTTGCATTCCATTTTTGATGTTTTGTCTATTAATGGCAACCTCTACTGAAAACGTGGAAGAATCGACTTAAAATCAGAAAGACTAAATTCTTTTTTGGTAAACAACTCAAGCCATCACAAACCCAAGGGTCGAAAATAATTTTTTCTCTTTGCCCCGGGGCGCAATCACAACGAGGCCTCGTCGAAAGACAATTATTAATTAAATTAAATTAGGGAACGAAGAAAAGATTTTTATATCATAGACAAAAGGATCAGCCGGGATTCGAAACCGGGATTTTCGCATGATGGTTTTTGACTTATAACTTGAAAACTATCAACTTTTCGCAAATAACCTTTCTATTCAAAATGAAAGTTCATAAAATTTTCTACAAATTTTATCATTTAGATTTTTTTTCTCCGACCAACCGTTCGGGCTCAAGCGCAAAATTCAAGTTTTCGACCTGGGCAGCCCCCCCCCCCCCCCCCCACCCCGGATCACCCAAAAACTCGCACTTTTTTCGATATTTTTCCATTCTGACCATGAATGAACACGTTTTCGACAAAGACCACTCTATAAATTTTTAAACTAAATTAAATTTGCTACAATTCAAACAAAGTTCCATCTTAATTGAATAAATGGTAATCCGTGCCCCAATGAGGTTGAAGTTAGGAAAAAGTGCAATTTTTTGCAAAAAATCGCAATTTTTCCTTCATAAAATGAAAACCAGTCATCCTAGAAACTTGATTCCTGTCTCATTCTCTAGGAAATTTTATTGACTTAAACGTTTACTTGTACCACTTTTTTGCAAAAACTCTTAGATTTATAGATAGATTTTCCATAACAGAAAATGATCTATTTTTTCAAGAAATCGCAGTTTTTGCTTCATAAAATGAAAACTACTCATTCTAGAAACTTGATTCCTGTCTCATTCTCTAGGAAATTTTATTGACTTGAACGTTTACTTGTACCACTTTTTTGTTAAAACTCTTAGATTTATAGATATCCAGGATTTTCCATGACACTTCTGAGGATTCGGATCATATCCTGTACTTAACTGATCAGTACATGATTGGTCATTGTACTATGGATGGTTCCAATAATGGGCGGGCTGGCCCATTACTCGAGCGGGCAGGTCCATTACTGAACCATCGGCATTTTCTTTAAAGTTTTAGAAAAATATGGATAAAACAGATAAATTTTGTTTTTAGTTACACCTCTTTGTAATTCTATGATGTTATAGACTTGATTATTGTTCCACAATAGATTTAATAGATGGCCCATTATTGGGGAGGTGGGGAGGCATTACTGGTACATCGGATAAAATACTGGCCCATTATCGGTGCATCAGGTTAATTATGGTATAAATATTTTTTTATTTATGTAAATGCAAACAGTGTGCTAAAATTGCGGTTACAGGTGTAGGACAGATAATAGAATCATAGGTAAAAATTTGGACCAGTTTGCTTAATTTTACAGCAGTTTAAACTCAGTTTTACTTCAATTTTTCTCTTAGATGGCCCATTACTGGAG
Organism: Forficula auricularia; assembly: GCA_024734495.1. Lineage (NCBI taxonomy): Eukaryota > Metazoa > Arthropoda > Insecta > Dermaptera > Forficulidae > Forficula > Forficula auricularia. Next base: position 124,917 of record JALMQS010000407.1, read on the forward strand.
CGTTTAGCATATTACATTATTTATTATCCAATGGCCAAAAAAAGTCATTTAGAGGTGTTAATACTTATTATTTATTAGAGAAATTTGTTTAGAATATAAATATCATGTGGTTTGACATTAAAATTTAATAAAATTCAGAAAGTTGAGTTAATCGATTTGGCAAGTGAAGCATTCATATAAAAACAATATTAAATAAATGATAATACAATAAAAACTTACTTTTTCAAAAAAATATTTCGATATTCAATTTAATAAAGTTTAAGGTTCTGTCACTTCAGTTTTATAAGTTGAAAAAGATCTTTCAAAATCAACTAATTATTCCATAAAAAGTACGATTTGTTAATAATAAATTCAATGGAAAATCTTCATTATATTGTTATTTTTATATTGGGATGTTTTGTTAAAAGTTCTTGGTGAGAAATCAATAAATATCAATTTTTGGAATTACTTAAATGGTTAAGAAATAATTTCGAAAGAAAATTCCCAGATGTCAGGTCATCAAACTACCCGCTTAATTTAAAAGTACCTGGCCACCGAGCGATGATTGCTAATCTTTTGCTTCAGTTAAAAGATATATATAATCCCCGACACCCCGCCCCTTTAACCCCGGACCCCAACCACTTCGCCCCATCTCCTGCACCCCTCCACCCCCGCACCCCTCCGCCACCATCGCTCTCGCCCCCTCACCCAGTTTTTGCATTTCAAACCTTGTAGTGGCCCACAAATTATGTATATATATGTATAGGTATACAAATAAATACCGAATAATATTAAATTGAAAGTTTTTGTGTCGAGAGTAGCAGAATTTCATAAATTAATTCCTGTGAATCCATTGTAATAGACTGATGAAGAGGGCAAAGCCCTCGAAACTATATAGTCTCGTTATAAATAAATAAAATTTATAATTCCAGCAGAAGACACATTCTTTTATTGTCTCCTTCAATACCGAATAATAATTTTTACTTTATCCAATGCAAAGCATGGGTAAAGTATTGTAATCGCTCTCGGGACAAGCGTGGCTTCAAAAGGTCCTCAGGTAAAGACTACGGAACCCATGGACTCAATTAAAGTCACAAATTGTAGTATTCAATTAGGTTGAATTTTAGCACGTGACGGTTTTGCCAAAAATTACATGGGGTCTGGTCGAGAGGCCAAAAAGTGCGATTTTTTCATTTAGTGCGTGCGTATGGATGGATGTATGGATGGATGTATGTATGTATGGATGTTATCGCTTTTTTGGCCCACGATTTTTTCCACACCGTTGCACCGATTGAAATGAAATTGAAAACCTACCATTAGTTTAACAAAATGAAGCGCTGATTAGTTTTTGGTACATATCGGCCCACAAACATTAGTACTTTATTTCGGTACTTTTTTAGTTTTTTCTAAATATCTTGAAAATGACTTAAGCAATTTTGATGAAATTTAATATCCTAATTAAGTACCTTGGGGACCACAAAAAAGGTTAAATAAAGTTTTTAGTAAAATTATATTTTAAAGTACTTTACTCTAGAGTAAGATGGTACTTTTTTAATTTTTTTAAATTCTTTAAAATTTATTCATTTGAAAGTTTTAATATAGCTCATATAGCCTTGCTTAAGTAAGAATGGATAGGCTTCTCTCTGTGAAATGCTAAAAATTTGGGAGGAATTTTTATGAGTAACCATAGCAACTGCGTTGTTTTCTTATCCGTTACCTTTGCTGAAGACAGAGAAATCGATTTTAAACCAAAAATAGCGATTGATTCTCATCTAGTACTTGAGGAATAATCATTCTATATTGGATTTTTGACGTTTCGGTTTTTATTAGTAACCATTGCTGAAGACATAGAGAAATCGATTTTAAACCAAAAATAGCGATTGATTCTCATCTAGTACTTGAGGAATAATCATTCTAAATTGGATTTTTGACGTTTCGGTTTTTATTAGTAACCATTGCTGAAGACATAGAGAAATCGACTTTAAACCAAAAATAGCGATTGATTCTCATCTAGTACTTGAGGAATAATCATTCTATATTGGATTTTTGACGTTTCGGTTTTTATTAGTAACCATTGCTGAAGACATAGAGAAATCGACTTTAAACCAAAAATAGCGATTGATTCTCATCTAGTACTTGAGGAATAATCATTCTATATTGGATTTTTGACGTTTCGCTTTTTATTGGTAACCATTGCTGAAGACATAGAGGAATCGACTTAAAATCAAAAATAGCGATTGATTCTCATCTAATACTTGAGAAATATCCATTCTACATTAGGTTTTTGACGTTTCGATTATTATTGGTAACCATTGCTGAAGACATGGAGGAATCGACTTAAAATCAAAAATAACGATCAATTCTTATCTAATACTAGAGGAATAACCTTATTGCATTCCATTTTTGATGTTTTGACTATTAATGGAAACCTCTACTGAAAATGTAGAAGAATCGACTTAAAATCAAAAAGACTAAATTCTTTTTGGTAAACAACTCAAGCTTGAGTTGTTTGCCATAAAAGAATTTAGTCTTTTTGATTTTAAGTCGATTCTTCTACATTTTCAGTAGAGGTTTCCATTAATAGTCAAAATATCAAAAATGGAATGCAATAAGGTTATTCCTCTAGTATTAGATAAGAATTGATCGTTATTTTTGATTTTAAGTCGATTCCTCCATGTCTTCAGCAATGGTTACCAATAATAATCGAAACGTCAAAAACCTAATGTAGAATTGTTATTCCTCAAGTATTAGATGAGAATCGATGGCTATTTTTGATTTTAAGTCGATTCCTCTATGTCTTCAGCAATGGTTACCAATAAAAACCGAAACGTCAAAAATCCAATGTAGAATGGTTATTCCTCGACTCTTAAATGAGAATTATTTTTGAATTAATTTCAATATGAACTACAAATTGCAAGTGATATCTGATTAATAATAAAGGAACAAACATATTAATATTTCAAATGAATTTGGATAAAAGTTTAGCAACGATCCGTTGCAGTTTATTTTCATTCAATAACAATTTTTGAGTTCATCAATTAAATTGCTAAATTCTAATATAGAAAAAATACGTTTGTGGGATTTAAAACTCAGATTTTTAATCAATTTTATAAATTTTATTAAACCAATTATTTTACATTAATTAATGTATACATTGTATTTTTCTTCGATTACGGAGATTACTTCTCCACCATCGAGTGTCCTTATTCATCTTTAGTCCTTGTTTTTAATAAGAGGAAAAATCTAATTAGATAAAAAAAACCTCTTTTC
>JALMQS010000408.1:0-127915 GCA_024734495.1 Forficula auricularia
CCTGTACTGAGTTAATATTATAATTATTAATTGAAATCGTAGGGTGTTGGATAAAAATTAAATTAAAAACAGAGTTTTATTCTTTAATGAGCCAAACGTTTCGTTATATTATTTTTGACTTCTTCAGCGGCTCATTATATAACTCAATTGTCTCGATACTTTTCAAACCATGAGAAAATGGTTTCAATAGCATCGGACAATTAAGTTATATAATCAGTCGCTGAAGAAGTAAAAAATGAAATGACGAAACCTTCGGCACATTAAAGAATAAAACTCTGTTTTTAATTTAATTTTTATCCAACTCCCTAAGATTTCAATTAATCATTTTAATTATGGATGGAATTAATGAAACATTATAATTATTTAAATTTAGGGAACGAAGAAAAGATTATTTTTATTATAGACAAAAGGATCAGCCGGGGCTCGAACCCGGGATCTTTGCATGTGTACTGCAATGCTTTGTCATAAGAGCTTTAGCTCCTATGTCCACTAAGCTACTGATCCCTGAACCCAAACTAATACCTATTGTCTATATGAATTATGGAATTTCTTTTTTAATCCTCTCCTCGTTCATTTTTCGCAGCGTAGGCCTTGATTCATTAATTAAACAATTAAATATTCCAGCGCCTCCCAGGTGTGAAGAGAAAATTATTTTCGATCTTTGGGGTCTGCGATCGATTGGGAGGCGCTGGAATATTTAATTGTTTAATTAATGAATCAGGGCCTAGGCTGCGAAAAATGAACGAGTAGAGGATTAAAAAAGAAATTCCATAATTCATATAGACAATAGGTATTAGTTTGGGTTCAGGGATCATGTAGCTTAGTGGATATAGGAGCTAAAGCTCTTATGACAAAGCATTGCAGTACACATGCAAAGATCCCGGGTTCGAGCCCCGGCTGATCCTTTTGTCTATAATAAAAATAATCTTTTCTTCGTTCCCTAAATTTAAATTTGTTATTAATTGTCTTTACACGGCCTCGTTGTGGTGGCGCCCCGGGTGAAGAGAAAATTATTTTCGATCTTTGGGGTCTGCGATCGATTGGGAGGCGCTGGAATATTTAATTGTTTAATTATAATTATTATTATTTAGTATTAATATTTATATTATAAAAAAATTATAAGAAATGTTTAAATGAATATTTCTTGTAAATATTGTATTCTGAAGAAAAAAGAACAAAAATTGCCTATGACTGGAATCGAAGTGTACAAAGTGAACAACTCTACTATTAACTGAGCTCCTATTAAAGAAGCTCTTTCTATTAGGGTTGAAAAAGTAACTCTGTATCGCTATGACAACAGTTGGACCCAGCAGAAAAATAATTATATCTTGCAAAATAGTTGAGATATCAAATTCTTTCTTATTTGTCGTTATTAAAGAGGAGAGTGAGTGAATTTCCGAATGTTTGTCAAAATTTTAATTCAAGTAGATACTTGAATGAAATTGAACTGATATAGAAATCTAAATTATCTAAAAGTGCCTAATTTAGTTCGCTCTCAAGCGGTAATTTTAAATCAAAATATTTAAAAAATCAAACCTAATTTTACTTAAAAAGCTATTCAAAAGGATATTCCACAATCTATAATAACAAATTTAATTTTGACTCCAAATGAAATTCGACTCTCTCCAAAATATTCATTTGATTAAAATAGTAATACGATTTTTGATTTCCGGCAAAATGAATACATATAACTTTTAAATTTTAAGTTTGTATCTTATTGAATTTACGTGCTACAATATTCTAAAATACAATCAGACATTGTGGCTAAACTAATCCAGTTTTACTATTTAAACGAAATCCTAAAATTTGTAAAATTGAAAATACTATAACCTTTTCTTCGGAGACATACTGATAGATTTATACATAAATTGAAATGTCGGTTCAAAAGCTGTAAGGACAAAACCTTCAATACTCTTTTACTGGGGATAGTCTTTTCAGGACGGAGAGTCGGGTTGTCCAAGCTGGCTAAAGCTCTGGCCACGCTTCAGCATAGTTATTGGCGATGTTCAAGCGGGAGACCCGGGTTCGAGCCTGGCAAGCATATCAAATTTCGACCGACTAAAACTCGGCTCCCTCACTAACCCTACTTACACTTTACTGATGTGCTGTCTAAATGGGCTTTCTTCCCAGTGACAATAAATAAATAAAAAAAAATATTTCCAGGACCGAATCTAGGAGGCAGAGGGCCACGTGCCCGGCGGGAAATAGTAAGAAGCCTCACATTTTGGGAAGGGGGAAATTTTTGATGATGTAATTTTAAAATACATGGTTATTAAAATTTAAATGATTTATTCTTGACACTATAAAACCATAAATATGACTGTTTATTAAAACCCATTTACTATTTTTTATTATACTTGTTTTATATAGCATTTGGGGGGCAAATTCAAGCGTGGACAAAAGACCTAGATTCGGCTCTGAATCTTTTTATTTATTCCTGAAATGCCTTCCATCAAATCCTTAGTGATTAAAAATACTTTTGGTGATACACATCAATTTATTTAAATAGAAGCACGCCGAGCTTTTTATTAATTTTTCAAGAATTGTAGGCATATTTTATCATTAATATTATTTTGTAAATAAATCGATAAACGATTAGAGACAAGATATCTATCTTTGTTTATAAATAGATACTCGTGACCACGCTTTATCTACCAGCCTTTGAGTAACCCCTTCCTCTGCATCAGTGGTTACAAACATTATCAATTTCATCCCGCTTTTGGCGGCTATTCTGTCAATTTTCACCCATTAGCCGTGCGATTCTCTCTACCAACTCTTCTCTCTATTGTTCTACCGTTTGCTTTCGTTCGCGAGCCTTCTAACTTACACAAAGCCTCTTTTTTTAATCAATTTTTGCTCTTTCTCAACAGAAGACAGATAGCTACACAAAATTGACTAAATATAATTTCATTATTATCCCTTTTTCTTTTGAAATACCAGCGATAATTCAATATATTCATTATATGTTACAAACAATCAAATGAGGATAACTATCTGGAATTACTGCAACTACGAGTGGTTCTCAAATTTAAACTAGTCGGTACGCCCGGGAAGCGCCGAAGCCTATCCTACGATTGAATTAACGCAAAAAAATAAATTAATAAAATATTACTCATCGTACTTAAAAATTTCTGAAACGAGAAGAAAAATAAATTTCTACAATGATTTTCTGTCTATCTGTATGTTTTTGTTTCTGGGTTCCGATACCCACGATAACATATAGAAATCGGTTTCTTGGAAACGGCTAACGATTTCGATGAAAATAACTGGTTAGGAGTGGTTTTTGGGTCGAGAAATAGTACATCTTTCAGGGTCTCACTTTCGGGTAACTTTAATTTGATTGTTTTTTTTCTTAATTTAGAGAAATTATTAACAGGTGGGTGTATCAATAAAAATTATAATTAATTTTTTACTATTTAATTTTTCTTTTTAATAATTAATTCTATTTTTTTTTATGTTTTTTAATTTTAAAACCCACAATAAAATGTAGTTCATTACAAATATTATTATACATATATTAAAATTAGTAAATTTGGGAAAAGATTGGAGTGGAATTGGGGATTGAGGGAATTCAATATGGTATTGGAATAATTATCGGAAAAGAGGTTTTTTCTTTAATTAGTTTTTTCCTCTTATTAAAAACAAGGACTAAAGATGATCAAGGACACTCGATGGTGGAGAAGTAATCTCTGGAATCGAAGCTCAAAACAATGTATGCATAAATTCATGTAAAATATAATTGGTTTAATAAAATTTATAAAAAAAAAAAAATTAGTAAATTTAATTAATTAGAGGTATTTGCACAAAAAATAATTCTCATTTGCCAAATGACGTCACGGGGTCTATTGTGTATTTTAGCCATTATTAAAAATTGAAATTTGTGGTTATATCATTAAACTCCATTTGAAAATGGAAATGCTTTCTCCCTGCTGTTAGCCACCCAACCACCAATCGATCACTCAAACCCGTCTGAACAGATTTGTAAATTCTAATAGATGATGAATCCTGACATGAGATTACTTAAAATTAAATGGTTGCCTATAGAATGAGGTTTCAAAATTATTACTATCAACGAACAGAGCACTCAAGCAACTTGTTCAGGTATTCAACGAAAAGCCCTTCTCGGAGGACAGAAAGACCAGTCATTCAACTCCCATTAACGGCAAACAATACTCACGAATATGAACAAGTTTCTACCCGCCCCCTCCTCATCAACTTTTCAACAAATCACCCTTCACTTCTACCACAATAGGAAATTAGAACAAATAGACAAAGTGAGAGAGAATTTGCAGCTTCTATTAAATTATAACATTTAACTAAAGATTTTTTTTTACGGTAATGAGATTTTTAATAAGAGAAATTAATTGTGCTGTTATGCAAGAGGTCCAAGTTATTTATGTAGAACTAGAAAATTTAGCGAAATTGACATCTCATTATGGGCTTTAAAAAGATAAAACAGAAAATATGAAAAAAAATATAATTATTGTTTAAACTTCGAATTTTAACATTTTGTATTTAATAAAAGAGCGAAGCCTGGCGCTCTCTAGCGGACCTAGGATGAGTTAGTAAGGTAAACAGAGGCCGCGTTGTTAGTTGCAAATTATACCTTGGCTGGCACACTTGCTTGAAAAAGACTTGTTTGAAAAAACCTGGATAGGGAACGATACATGAAGTATTAGTTACTATGAAAAAAGATTAGTTTCAGTGTCAGCCATCTTTAACGTTCAAGTTAACCGGATAGGAGATTCTAATTGTGCCTTCTCTTATAATAATAATTAAAACCTCGGGATAGGAGATTCACCAATTGGGCCTTCTTATAATAATACTAAACCTTGAAACCAGATTTCGAATCTATAAAATGGAATGAGGATTGAAAGGATTATTCTTTGAAGCAGTCGCGCACTTGATGATAGCTTTCCTCATTGAAAATCAGCAAACCATCAACATCATAGCGTAAATATCATCATCTCATTAAATTATAAATAAAACCACTTATTGCTTTATAATTTATTAAAAGAACAAATTATATAAATAAACCTTCCTGTTAATATATAAGCATCTTAATATACAGTCCACTCAGTTCAGTTCAATAAGGTTCCAGCGACAACCAAAGAGAAATCTTTAATTTTATACATGGTCCTTCGAGCCGGATGGAGGCCAACAGTAGTTGGTGAAATTTGTGGAAAAGCTGAAAAATTAAATAAAATAAAAAAATAATAGGATCGGTTTATTTATAAAATTTTTAAATTATTTATATAATATATTTCTGAGAATAATAAAAGGAAATAATTTGTTGAATGGAACTTGAACATTGAATTTGATAAAAAAATTTATTTATATATAAAATATAAAAAATAAAAAAAAAGATGGCTTCAATGCAACGTGAGAATTTTTAAATTAAATACAGAAAGATTAAAAGTTCCGTTAATCAAGCAGAAGAACTTGAAGAATTAAAAAGTCTTAGTGTTTTAAATTTATTGAAACAAAATGCCAAAAGCATTAATAGATCAAGAAATTGAATTGCAAGCGGAAATTTGCGAAGAATTCGAAAACTTTCTGCACAGGACCAGCCTTTAAAATATGAAGATTTCGATTTAGTGAAAACTATGAATACATGCATAGATGTTAATGAAGATTCAAAGGGCGTTGGTAAAAAAGGAAGAAGATTTGGAAAATGGAAATGAAGCCTCTCATTGAATTGAAAAATACAGGTGCTACAGGAGAATTCAGCTCCAGCGTACCTATAATAAAATTGCCTATATTTGAAGACGGTTTCAGCCGAATGGATGGAATTTTGATTTATTTAAAAGTAATAAATAGATTCAAGAAAGAATCTATCAAAAACTGAAAAATTGATTCATTTAAAAATTCCATAAAAGGTGCTGCACTTAATAAAATTATGGGTTTAGGCATTGGGGAAAGCAATTGCGAAATTGCTTTGAAAATTTTAAAGGATTATTATGAGTCAGGAAAAGGCAAATAATTTTCCAAACAATTGATAAATTATTGATTTCCTGAAGATGTCATCAAGGGAAAGCTTAAACAACATGTATGATCATTTTAGAAATCTTCATATTCAGTATTGAAGAATATGAAAAGGACTACGCCAGGAAATGATGAATTTTTTAAAGTGAATTCCTATAAGAAGTTTACCTCAAAAATTTATACAACAGTTTTATTTGACATTAAATACAGAAGCTGTACCTTCGTTTCTTCAATTTTTTGATTTTTTAGAAAACAAATTGATCCTGGAATGCAGACGAAGGTCTCATTAAACATGATAGTTCGGACAGCAAGTTACATCCGACTATTTTAAAAAGTAAAAATAAGAGAAGATCAAGAATTTTTCTACTACGGTGAAAACAATTCAATTAAATGTTTTTGGTGTAATCGGACAAAATCCGCTGTCTGAAACTTTGTTTAATTTTAAAAATTGAGCTTTTAATGATAAAGAATTTTTGTATTTAAAAGAAAAATTATGTTTGCTTAAAGCCAAACCATGATTTTTTATCTTGTAAGGCTATTGAAATATTATTGTAGTAATTTTCATAATCCATTATTACATGCATCCAAGATGCAATTAGATAATTATTTTAAAAATATTAAAACTAAGCATTTAGTACTGTTAAAAATGCAATTGATCGTAATTTAAATGTTTCAAATGAAAATGCAAATGTTTCAAATGAAAAATGTAAATGTTTCAGATGACACCTGAAAAAACATATAGCACTAATCTTCACAGAGGGTTAAGCCGAGTTCTTAGCACAGCGATCGTCCAAGTGCCGACTGCCAATGAAATGATTACAGTTTTAGATGTTTAATAGACATAGCCAGTCAAAGTAATTTTATAACGAATTCACTGGCTTCAAAACTTCAATTGAAGCGCATTAAAACAAAATGATATTCCTGTTTATGGCTTGGGTTCTAGTTTGCTCAAGCATTGGTTCTATAAAAAAGTAAAGATTTCCCCCTGAAATCTACAAATGTAGAAATTGATTGTCCATTTTACAGTTAATAAAATTTGTGATGATTTAGATACATTTTATTTGATATAAATTCGTTCCCCCATTTAAGGGATTTACAATTGGCTGATCCAGGCTTGCACGAGGGTGGAAACAGGACATGCTGTTGGGATCTCAAACGGTGGCGCAGATATTAAGGGCGGAGTTCGGAAAGGTGATGAAAAAATTCCAATCGCTATTGAAAGCGTATTGGGATGGACGATAGGGAATTGCCCTTTAACTTTAAAGGACAATTTGCTAGAAATGAAGTCTTTTGTAACATTGGAATACTTATCGAAAAAATTGTGGAGCTTAGATGACTTACCGAAGCATCCAGTTAAATACGATCAATGCGAAAGGCATTTCAAAAATAATTATTTTCGATTACTTTCAGGAAGGTTTTCTCTTGTTGCTTCCATATAAGGAACCTCACACCTTACTGGGAGAATTTGCGACAAGGTAAAAAATAAAAATGCTTTTCTAAGTAAATTTGAAATGAATGCGAATTTAAATACAATATTCCAATAGTATAAGGGACTTGCTAAAGCTAGGATTTCGCAGAAATTGTTCCTAATTCAGCAGTTGATAGACACTGCTATTATTTAATTTCATCACGCAAGGATACGTGAACAGAGTCTGTCAACTAAAATGAGAATAGTTTTTGATGGTTCACAAACTTGACAACGGTATTAGTCTCAATCACATTCTAATGACAGGTCGTCCATTACAGAGCGATATATGGTCCTCATTAAATTAGATTGAATGACCTATTGCTTTTACATTTGATCTTAAAAAATGTACAGTATGATATTTATAAATGAAGGAGATAGAGATTTTTTAAGGTTTATCTGGAGGTTTGAACTTTGACCCAGTCTAGACTTTCAGACTAAAAACTTTGCCATTTGGTTTGAAGTCGTCCTCTTGGCTTTGAGAGTTCTTAAGGAGCTAGCTAGTGTGGATGGGTTTAAATTTCCGACAGCATAAAGGGGTGGCACAATTGTCTTTTATATGGACGATTTGTCGTATTTCAGTGCATTCTATAAAGGAAGCCGAAACAATTATTCTCGAGGTAAAGGAATTATTGAAATTAGGTGGGTTTTTAACAGATAAATGGGCATCTAACAATGTAAAAATAACTAATTTAGTCAAGGACGAGGGTAACTTATTCCAAAATAATTGCGGAAAACCCTGCTACGAACACTTTAGGTCTCATTTGGAATACAAAATTAGACAGTTTTCAAATTTCTTATATTCTGAATATAATGGCTTTCTCACTAAAAGAAAACTTCTTAAGTGAGCTAGTTAAAACTTGACCCTCTTTTTTGGGTTTTATGGGACCCGTTCTTTTTTATAAAATTTAAAATCATTTTCCAGCACTGTGTAAGGAAAAATAACTTGGGACCAACCTGTCAGTGACAGAGTTAATTTGACTTGGATATTAATAAGAAGACTTGAAATTGTTAGAAAACTTTTACATTTCAAGATTTATAGGTGTGCAGTAAGATTTTAAAGAATCTTTTCTCTTAGGCTACTGCGATGCAAGTGAACGAGCGTACGCAGGGGTCGCGTATTTGGTCAGAGGAACTTTTGCAAAAAACTCTTGCAATTAAGCGAAGGTTGGTTGGTTAGGGTCCAGGACGAGGGTAGCTCCATTAAAAGTAGTGAGTTTACTGCGCCTTGAATTAGCAGGAGCGCTGTTGCTCAGCGAGTTTTTAAATTTTTTAATGCCTCGATTGAGGTGCCATTAAAAGGAATCATTTGTCTAACTGATTCTATGATAGCGCTGAATTGGATTAAATCAGAGCCGTTTAGGTGGCAAACTTTTGTTGCCAACCGAATAGCGAGGATTCAGGAGAATTTACCGGAGGCTTCGTGGCAATATGTTCAATCCAATTCGAATCTAACGGATATGGCATCAAGGGGAGTTTATTTGAGAGATTTAATTGATTGTGAAGAATGGTGGAAGGGTCCTGGAGGGAATTTAACATTTTCTCCACCCCCTCTATCCGACATTCAAAGGCAGGATTGTTTAAAGGGGAGGAGAGGAAAGCGATAGAAGTGTTCTCAACGCATAGGGTTTACCCTTTGATTAATTCGTTTTCCTCCCACTTAAAATTAATAAGAGTAGTAGCCACTATGCTAAGATGGTTGTCTAAAATAAGAGAAAGAAAGATTAACAAAATTTAGTCAACCCTTATCTGCTTCTGAGTTGAGGCAAGCATCGTTGATTTGCGTGAAACTTGCCCAACGAGAGTCCTTCCTCAAGAAATTAAGAGTTTGGAAGAACATAAGGAAGTTAAATGGTCTCATGGACTAATGGGCTTTAAATCCTTTTTAGATTCAAAGGAATAATCAGAGCAAATGACAGGTTATCCTTATTAAAAAATAAGCAAATTGAGAAATATCCAATCATTTTGGATTATCAAAATACTTTTACATTTAATTTAATTAAATATTATCATGAATTATATTTCCATGCTGGAATGAGGTTTTATCAATTTTATCGAACGAGGTATTACATACCTAGATTAACTAGAAGGTTAAAAAGGTTATCTACAAGTGCTCTTAACGTGTTTTAAGGAATCCCAGATGTGCTAAGCAGCAGATGGCCCCCTTACCAATAACAAGAGGCATCCTAGTCGCCCATTTACAAACTGTTCCGTGGATTGGGCTGTGCGGGGCCCTTTTTTTGTAAGAATAGGGTAGGGAGAAAATTCTCTATTGAAAAATCCTATGTCCTAGTGTTAGTATGTCATGCTACAAAGGCAATCCATTTAGAGCTAGTAAGCAATTTAACTAGTGAAAATTTTATCGCTTCTTTTAAAGATTCATAGCTAGGAGAGGCCTTCCTCATTCGATTTTTTCTGATTGCGGTAGAACCTTTGGCGGCGCTAATGCTCAGCTCAAGAAGGATTTAAAGTCGATAGTCCAGCTTGAACCTTCTTCAGCTGAGTATCTGGCAGTAAATTTACAAGTAGAATGGAATTTTCATCCACCCTACGCCCTACATTTTAGCGGTCTAGTAGAAGCCGCAGTGAAATCCTTTAAGGTTCACTTATATAAAATAGAAAAATTATAAATAATTTTTATGAAGAGTTAATGACCCTCCTATGTCAGATAGAAGCGATTCTAAATTCACGCCCTCTGTGTTATGTCAAATCGCGATGGGAATGACATTCTCACTCCGGGTCATTTTTTGATTTGCTCTCACTTTGGTATCGATACCCGAACCAAATTTAAGTGAGATTAAAGAGAATTATTTATCTCGATGGCAGCTCGTTCAAAGCCAAATGCAAGGCTTTTGGGAGGAGTTGGTCTAAAAGAATATATAAATTCTTTAAGAAAAAGGACTAAGTGGCGTGAAATCCACGCCTCTTTTGAAGGAGGGACAATTAGTTCTAATATCAATGCCGACCCCTCCCACTGAATGGCCACTGGGCAGAATAGAGACTCTAATAGCTGGGCCAGACGGTTTAATCAGGGTAGTTGATGTGCGAACCACTAAAGGACTCGCTGTGAGAAGGGCAATAACCAAGATTGCGCCCTTACCTATTGAGTAAAAGGAATTATAATTACTTTAGTTATAATTGATAAACTTATTTATTTGTCTCAGTAAAAGAGCAATTAATTTATTATTTGAATCTCTGTGAAATTCACACAAGAGATAAAATTTAAAAGGTTGTAAAAGGACTGCAGGCTCAAAGCCTCAGCAGCCTTTTGGGCCGGAGCATGTTTAAACTTCGAATTTTAACATTTTGTATTTAATAAAAGAGCTGAAGCTCATGCCTCTAGCGGACCTAGGATGAGTTAGTATGGTAAACAGAGGCCGCGTTGTTAGTTGCAAATTATACCTTGGCTGGCACACTTGCTTGAAAAAGACTTGTTTGAAAAACCTTGATAGGGAACGATACATGAAGTATTAGTTACTATGAAAAAGATTAGTTTCAGTGTCAGCCATCTTTAACGTTCAAGTTAACTGATAGGAGATTCCAATTGTGCTCTCTTATAATAATAATTAAACCTCGGGATAGGAGATCTCACTCAATTGGGCCTTTCATAATAATACTAAACCTTGAAACCAGATTTTAAATCGGTTATAAATGGAATGAGGATTGAAAGGATTATCTTCAGAAGCAGCTCGCGCACTTGGATGATAGCTTTCCTCATTGAAAATCAGCAAACCATCAACATCATATGTAAATATTTCCATCATCTCATTAAATTATAAATAAAACCAATTTATTGCTTTATAATTTATTAAAAGAACAAATTATATAAATAAACCTTCCTGTTAATATATACATCTTAATATACAGTCCACCAGTTCAGCGTCTAATAAGGTTCCAGCGACAACCAAAGAGAAATCTTTAATTTTATACAATTATAATTTTTTTTATAATTTTTTAATTTTTCAAATTTTTAATTTCGGCTGATTATTAAAATTTTTTAGAGTACTATTTTCCGAACTTTTCTAGTATTTTCAAAATTTCTCAAAAATAGCTATTATTATTTTGATAAAAAAAAAAAAAAAAGTAAATGAATTCCTCACCGACTACATAAAAATTTCTTTATAAATAAATAAAAAATAAAATTGGAAATTTTCAAAAATCGAAAACCTCTAATTTCTATTGAAAATACTATATGGTTTGGTTGTATGTTAAGATTTAGAATGAAGTGATGATTTTTAATGAGTAAGTTCTTTGAGTGAAAACATTTTACTCGTGTTATATGGCAAAAGTTGGGAGGCACGTTAAGTGCCCGGATTGCATTTTTGGCGTTAGGCTTCAATTTCCGAACTAGTGAAACAACTTCTTTGACATAAAAAAAAAACATAAGAAATGTTTCTATTAATTATTTTCGCGAAATTGTTCATATTTTTGAACATATTAATTATTTATTTAATAAAAAAAATACTGTTCTGTACAAGATTGAATTTCATTTATATAGATGTAGTAGTTATAGTAAATCAATAAGATGATGTAATCAATCTAAAAAGCATTTGTTCCTTGTTAAGGACCGCTTTTTAAAGATTTTTGTTGCCTGAAAAAAAACGGATAATCGTAGATAGTTGTTTCTAGTGCCAGGTTATTTATATTTTAAAATAGAACTCCAATAATCCCAACTAAAGTCTCATTCAACTTACCAAGAGTATAATTGCCTAGTAAACCTCTTGAAACTAGCTGTTCGGAACCGGCGTTAAAAATTAGGTCCCGTATATCTGTGTAAAACAACTAAACACACTCAGCACAGGTATATGTGGAGAGGCGCCGACGCCCGTTTCGGGTATGGCACTCTAAGAAGAAGAAAGTCTCATTTGTGCGAACTACAGGATTTTCAAACATTCAACACCCCTTCACAAATAAATTAGAAAAATATCAGACAAACGCTTTCGCCAACTCGTTAATACTCGTGACTTCTATATTCTAAAAATCCCTCCCCGAATCTGTTTTTTCGCTGATATAAGTATAATCTTTAGTCTTTCAAGACCTGCGTTCACAGCTCCGATCAAACCCTATTTTTTTCTATTCTCTATTAAAAAATAAAAATAAAAAAAACTCTGATTGAATATTCTTTTTCATTTTTCATAACAGTGACGACCGTCCATCAGATCTGATCCTTAGCCAATCTCACGATGATTTTTGGTAGATAAATTATGTTGTGCGCCAACCCTTGCTTGTAAGGTTTGGTGCGGGTTTTAGCCCTTCCGAAGAATAGCTCAGGTAACGTGAAGAGGGATGAGTCCTTCTCTGGTGTCAACAGTGGTGGTGCCCTGCTGAAGTAGGCCTGTAGGGGCAGTTGATCAAAAAGACGGTATCGGTTTTACATGTGGTTTATTGAAGATAGGTTGTCGTGATACTTCAATTACATCTGCCTTACGAGAGCGACCGGCGGAGATTGACCTGGCAGAGGTTTTGGGAGAGGACTGCTCCTCGAGAAGGGGGGTGTTCTTTTTAATGAATGTTTATGCAAAGCTAGCAATCTGCTTTTTAGGTCGTCAAGTGGTTTCTCTCAGGCCTCCCCAACTGGTGCAAGCTAGTATATTTCAAGTTGTGAAATATATCAGGTGTTGTAGGAAGATTGCCAGACCAGCGATTTGTCAATAATTAGGAAATTAAAGATTTGGAAAAGTACCGTGGCCGCATACGAAGCTCTAGGAGAGATCAGAATCGGAAAGAAAAAACAAAGAAATGATTGGATGGATGAAGAACTGGAGGGAGCCATAAAAGAAAAGAGTTTACTATATCAAAGGTGGTTGAACACAAATGATCCAGAAGACAGAAAAATATATACAAGATCCAGGGCGGAAGTAAAAAAACGGGTAAATGAAAAGAAAAATGAAATGTGGCTTAAAGCGTGTGAAGAGGTTGATAGATTTATTGGGACGGGTGGGAGGTCGAGAAAAGCTTGGAAAATAATATCAAGGACCAGGCAAAATTTGCAAGAAAATTGCAATTTATCATTAATTAAAATGAACGAATGGAGAGACCACTTCCAGATTTTACTACAAGAAAACAGAGAAAATTATAAACAACAAATTGAACTAGGACAAAGGGCGACAGAAGAAGTAGAGGAGGTAACGATTGAGGATATTCAAAAGGCTATGAAGAGTATGAAAAATAATAAAGCTCCTGGTCCAGGAGGCATACCAATTGAACTAATTAAACACAGCCCACAAGAAACTATTGAAATGCTATCAGAGATATTTAATGAATGTATAAATGGAACAGGTGAAATACCTTCGGAATGGACTCAAGCGTGGATCACGCCAATATACAAAAAGGGAGATAGAAAAATATGTAACAACTATAGGGGTATAAGTGTAACGAGTACAATTGGTAGGCTGTATGGACGAATACTAAAGGAAAGAATAGAAAAGGAATGGAACGACATTGAAGAGCAGAGCGGCTTTAGAGGTGGAAGATCATGCACGGATAACATATTCTGTCTACGAAACCTCATTGAAAAACGACATGCAAGAAACCTAGAAACCCACCTCATTTTTGTTGATCTACAGAAAGCCTACGATAGTGTTCCAAGACAAAATATGATAAAAGTACTGGAGACAACAACAATCAATAGGCGCTATATCGACGCGGTTAAACATCTATATATAATAAACTGCAACGGATCGTTGCTAAACTTTATCCAAATTCATTTAAAATATTAATCAAGCTTGAGTTGTTTACCAAAAAAGAATTTAGTCTTTTTGATTTTAAGTCGATTCTTCCACGTTTTCAGTAGAGGTTGCCATTAATAGTCAAAACATCAAAAATGCAATAAGATTATTCCTATAGTATTAGATGAGAATCGATTGTTATTTTTGATTTTAAGTCGATTCCTCCATGTCTTCAGCATTGGTTACCAATAATAATCGAAACGTCAAAAACGTAATGTAGAATTGTTATTCCTCAAGTATTAGATGAGAATCGATGGCTATTTTTGATTTTAAGTCGATTCCTCCATGTCTTCAGCAATGGTTACCAATAAAAACCGAAATGTCAAAAATCCAATATAGAATGGTTATTCCTCAAGTATTAGATGATAATCAATCGCTATTTTTGGTTTAAAGTCGATTTCTCTGTGTCTTCAGCAATGGTTACCAATAAAAACCGAAACGTCAAAAATCCAATATAGAATGGTTATTCCTCAAGTATTAGATGATAATCAATCGCTATTTTTGGTTTAAAGTCGATTTCTCTATGTCTTCAGCAATGGTTACCAATAAAAACCGAAACGTCAAAAATCCAATATAGAATGGTTATTACTCAAGTATTAGATGAGAATCAATCGCTATTTTTGGTTTAAAGTCGATTTCTCTATGTCTTCAGCAATGGTTACCAATAAAAACCGAAACGTCAAAAATCCAATATAGAATGGTTATTCCTCAAGTATTAGATGAGAATCAATCGCTATTTTTGGTTTAAAGTCGATTTCTCTGTGTCTTCAGCAATGGTTACCAATAAAAACCGAAACGTCAAAAATCCAATATAGAATGGTTATTCCTCAAGTATTAGATGAGAATCAATCGCTATTTTTGGTTTAAAGTCGATTTCTCTGTGTCTTCAGCAATGGTTACCAATAAAAACCGAAACGTCAAAAATCCAATATAGAATGGTTATTCCTCAAGTATTAGATGAGAATCAATCGCTATTTTTGGTTTAAAGTCGATTTCTTTATGTCTTAAGCAAAGGTAACGGATAAGAAAACAACGCAGTTGCTATGGTTACTTATAAAATTTCCTCCCAAATTTTTACCATTTCACAGCGAGAAGCCTAACCATTCTTACTTAAGTTAGGTTAAATGAGCTATCTTAAAAAGATCAAATGAATAAATTTTAAAGAATTTAAAATAAAAAATTAAAAAAGTACTATTTTATTCTAGAGTAAAGTACTTTAAAATATAATTTTACTAAAAACTTTATTTAACTTTTTTGTGGTCCCCAAGGTACTTAATTAGGATATTAAATTTCATCAAAATTGGTTAAGTCATTTTCAAGATATTTAGAAAAAACTAAAAAAGTACTGAAATAAAGTACTAATGTTTGTGGGCCGATATGTACCAAAAACTAATCAGCGCTTCATTTTGTTAAACTAATAGTAGGTTTTCAATTTCATTTCAATCGGTGTAACGGTGTGGAAAAAATCGTGGGCCAAAAAAACGATAACATTCATACATACATACATACATACATACATCCATACATCCATACATCCGCACGCACTAAATGAAAAAATCGCAATTTTTGGCCTCTCGACGAGACCCCATGTAATTTTTGGCAAAACCGTCACGTGCTAAAATTCAACCTAATTGAATACTACAATTTGTGACTTTAATTGAGTCCATGGGTTCCGTAGTCTTTACCTGAGGACCCTTTGAAGCCACGCTTGCCCCGAGAGCGATTACAATACTTTACCCATGCTTTGCTCTTCCAAAATACTTGAGATATCAAATTCGTTCTTATTTGTCATTGTTACGAAATGAATACTTGAATTTGTCGAATTTTTTCATAATTTTACTAAGTTTTTGATTGAAATTGAGCTGTTAGAAAAATGACCTAATACGGCCACTTTGGAGTTCACTCAACAAATTATTTGAGGGGGTCAGACCACAAGGGGTCTTACTAACAGTAGCACGGTTTTGAGAAATCCGTACTCAACCTCTATATAAAATTTTCCATTAAAAAATTTTAAATCGAACATTTTTGAGAAATTACAGTTAATTCTACCTGAAGAGATTTTTACTGGGTACCTCACACTCTATGATATGGAAATAAATTTTTATCTCTGAACCCTCATAAAATTCGACCCATCCCAAAATAATCATTCCATTAAAATTTTAAAACGATTTTTTATTTGCTAAAAAATGAACTCAAAAAGCTGAAAAATTTCATGTTTTTACACTATTAAGTTTACGAGCTAGAAAGCTCTGGCATTCAGGTGGAATTGTAGCGACACTAATAGTGTACCGAACGATCGTTGTACGAAACCCTAAAAAGAATAGGATTGTTACTAGTACATAAAATTGGAAAAATGTCAAAAAAAGTCAAAAGCAACTTCCATTTTGATTAAATACATGTTTTTCAATAAAATAATATTGTGTGTTATATTTTTATAGGGAAAACACATCAAAACTTTTAGAAGGACCTCCGATATTCAGAGATAAAAGTTGAAACATCCATCCTAAATATAATAAATGAATATATCGTTATTTAAAGTTAAATTTTAAATCTTGTTTGATTATATTTCCACTTTGTGGAAGATATGGATCATTAATTTCATATTTCTCCATTGAATAAAATACATTAAAAATACTTTTATTTATTTATTTATTTTTTTGATTTTTATCGGAAATTCATTTCATTTTTCAAGATTTAATCAACATCGACAATGAATGCCCTCCGCCCATCCTCTCTCCCATCCGTAAATGCAAGTATGTTTGGAATAAATTCTGAAAAAATTCCAATGCTAACATTTACAAATATAACAAACAACAACAACAACAAAACTAATCAAATTGTGAGAATAAAATGAAAATAAGAATTGGTGAAATCTTCGCCTCTCTTTAACATTTTTTTATTTATATATTTTTAGAATTTGATGAAAAATGAATTGTATGTCTGTCCGACTGTCCGGAAATTGAAATATACCATTCAGTTGGGAGTTGAAAGGGTAAAATAGGGGGAATCAAGAGAGGCGCGATTTTATGGGGGTAGAGAATGCATTCTCTTCTCTGGACTGAAAAGGCAAAAAAAAAAATGGATAAACGATTTAAATATAATATACAAATGGAGATATTATGCTTTAAAAGTTCTTAACTTAACAATTTAAAACTTATGAGTAGATTGTAAATGGCAAAAAAATATTGACTCTTTGTGTGCTATACTCGATTTCAGGTGTTGAGTATCCTTTCCATAGTAATTTTAATGAAGAAGTGTTTGCAAGGGTGGTATTCTATTAATATTATTTCTTTTATGTATACATTCATTTCATATAAAATTCATTTTTCTATGTTCCTAATAATATGTGAGGATGTCAAACAAAAACTAAGTGACATATCTGTGAGAAATTTTCTATAGTCCAAGAACTGGAGACACATTTTTGAGTACGGATTTGACCCAACTAGAAATAATGCGTAATAGTACCGTCTATGATAGTTGTACAATACAAGGAATGGCCAGTCTGGCTGGTCTAAGCAGGTGGACCAGGTACTGCGCATGGTGTGAGTGCGGTAAAAAATACATATGTGTTAAAAAATATTTTTGACCCACAATGAAATTATAAAAATTATAATTTATAGTCAATTATAAACATAATATATTCATTCCAGACCATTTGAGTGGTGGGACGTGGAACCAGACCACCCAAAGTGTCTTTTTACAACATGCAAAAAAATAGCATGATGCTATTTATATATATATTTATGCATGTTCCTGTGCTTACGTACTCCTTCGGAATTGTGAAATGGACCGAAACTGACATGGACAGTCTGGATAGGCTCAGTAGAGGTATTCTTAGGAAATTTCGTTGTCGACATCCTAGTTCCTCCGTCACACGTCTGTATTTACAACGTAAAGAAGGAGGAAGGGGGTTAATCAACATCTTTAACCTATGTAGAACCCAAGAAGAAAACATAAGAAATAAATTCTTATGTTCTGATGATGACCTCATTTAATCTGTCATAAGGGCTGACGAGGGGTATACTCCACTGAATCTGAGCTGTCATGCGTGTGTGATTACAAAAAAAGAGCTTAAACCCTGGAAAGAGAATATTCTCCACGGGAAATTCCCAAACCTCTTAGACGAAGATCATATCGACAGGAGTGCTTCTCTACAATGGCTGGCCGATGGCTCTCTCTATCCTGAGACGGAAGGATTCATTATGGCTATCCAAAATAGAATAATAAGAACCAAAAATTATGAGAAGCACATACTGAAGTTAAATGTGACAGATAAGTGTAGGCGATGTGATTGTATGGGTGAGTCCATCGAACATATTATGGCAGGGTGTCCAACACTATCTGAGAATGCCTACCTTGGAAGGCACAATCAAGTTAGCCAAATTGATCCACCAACAGCTAGGAATCAAATATGGCTTACTGGATACGAAAACACCTCCCTACTATAAATACCAGCCGGTGCCTGTCGTAGAATCGGGAAAATACATCTTATACTGGGACAGGCCTGTGTTAACTGATAGGACCATCGCTTATAACCGACCCGATATTCTTCTAATAGATTTTAACACAAGTTCAGGGATACTCATTGATATCGCTGTTCCTCTGACACATAACATCAAAAGGACAGAGGCAGAGAAAAAGAACAAATATGAGGAACTCGCCTGGCAAAATAAAGAAATCTGGAAACTGGATAGGGGTCTCCATCTACCCATTAGTGATATCCGTTGAGGGGGTTGTCTCTAACAACTTTAATAAGAACATTGAGAAACTTGGGCTGCCAAACACCATCTTGAAGCATGCACAGAAGTCAACTATATTACAAACCTGCCATATCGTGCCCAAGTTTCTCAATAATTGAAGATTATCCGGAGGATCATGTGGGCCAGAGTGAATTCTCTTTCCACATCGACCGAGCCTAATCCCAAATAAGATCTGAAGGGATAGGTGAAATTTTTCCAGCGCAAGCTGAGAAAGTGCATTAACTCGGATAATAATAATAAGACCAGGTCATAGCCACAAAGAATTATCTTAAATACATAATCAAGGATCCTAATGTGACAAATGACAGATGCAGAATGTGTGGTGGTATGTCCGAAACTATTCAACATGTCATTTCGGCCTGCCGAGTCCTCGCCAGTACGGATTATACACATAGACATAATCAGATGGCAAAAGTCATCCATCAAGAACTTGCTCTTCACTATGAACTAATAAGCACCAGAGTTCCCTACTATGAGTATACTCCGGAAAGTGTACTTGAAAGTAGTGGTTGTAAACTATATTGGGACAGGTCCGTGCTGACAGACAGGACTATACTTGCGAATAGACCTGATATAATACTCACCATAAAGAATAGCAAAATGACATACCTTATTGACATCACCATACCAAATACACATAATCTCCAACAAGCCTATGGCGAAAAATTAAATAAATATCTTGAGCTCGCAGAAGAAATTAGGAAAATGTGGAGACAGGATAGAGTGCTAATGGTGCCCCTTGTCATGTCTGCGACTGGTGTCGTCCCGAAGACGCTCCCTAAGAACTTAAAGGAGCTGGGCATTTTTGGAGGGGGCATTATCACGACGGTGCAGAAGGCTGTACTGCTGAGTACATGCGCGACAGTCCGGCGGTTCCTGAACCTTCCTTCAACAAGATAATAACAAAATAGAAGCTATCATCTCTGCTGTTTACAGCCGATGTATAGTAAACAAACCTCCTTCAAAAGGAGAGAAAAGAATGATAATAATAATAATAGGTGCTTATTCCTTGGAAAGGGATAATTCTCTTGAACTGAACTTTGTATATCTTTGACTTTGAACAGAGTTTGAAACACAGATAAATTATAGTATTTTTACCTCTTGTGGAATAGTTCTAAAGACTATGTTTAAACATTAGATAGTATAAGTACTCAATTGCTCTAGAATTGCCCGTTGCTTATTTCCAATTAGAAATATTTAATAGATTTTTTAATGATGAAATCTCCAGACTATTTCAAACGAGTCGAGACACGCATGGACAAGTTGAGACGTGTTGGCGGATTAGTTTGCAAAAAAATGTTTTCTCGAATATTTCGAAATATTTATTTTCTATATCAATTTATAAAATACATATTATTTTCTTTTTTACTTAGAGAAAGTGGTGTAGGTTTTAGGTGAAACATGATATTAATTAATAAAGTAAAGGGTGTGTAGTTTCACAGTTAATTCACTGTGAAACTACACACCCTTTACTTTATTAATTCATATTATTTTCATTTTCTTTTACCTGAAAAAATTTCCTGAGACTATACAATGCCAATCTTGAAAGGTTTTAGTTAATGAGCTGAAAATCGGTAGGCAAATATCTTACAATGCACCAAATTTGTAAACAAAAACTGGAACAATTCGGTCTTAACACAATATATAGATCCACCAGGCATTTTACAGGAAAAATCTAGAGAAATTTAAAAATTTAAGTAGCTGAACATTTGTGCAATTTTAAAAAACAGAAAAAATAAAATTATCTAGCTAAACATCTGAAAATAAATAACCACTCATTTTTTTGATGACTCAGGTATCAAATTAATTAAAGCAGAAGGGATTCCAAAAACTAATCACTTCAATAGTTTTAAGGAATTTTGTGTTGGTACTTGGTGAAACATTTTTTTAAATTATTGGATAAAAATACTTGGTAAATTTCACATTAAGATATAAAAAATAAAACGAATTTATTTTTCTAGAATCTTTAATCTCGATATATATATATATCTTAATGTGAAACCTACCAAGTATTTTTATCCAATAATACTAATCACTTCAATTGAGACTTTAGAAATCTTAAAATCATATACTTAACAAAAAACTTCTTTGAAAAATCGGTGAAATTTTTTTCAAAAATTCAAAATATCGAAAGGAAAAAAGTGAAAATTCAATTTCTCCATTTCCCCCATTATTTATTTATACTCCAGGCAAGTGCATATATAAAAGATGGATGTGACCTCAATTGGGCATTCGTTTATGAAGTGACCATCTTACTACTACAACAAAACGATTTCAATAAAGTATTTGAACCCTTGAAAAAAAACAGATAGTATATTTCTAATCTAATTAAAAAGAACGATGTTTATATATATTTAAGGTCTACCTTCGAATCTATAGTTTCTACAAAATAAAACATATATTGGTATATCCATTATTATTGAAAATATTTTGTTTTATATATCCATTATATTTATTCTCATCAAGCAAAAGAGATTTTATCCTTAATAGAAAACTTAAATACTAAAGCATATTTTTTTATACTTATAATACGTGAATCTGAAAACTGCCCACTCCCGCACCACCATCCCCTAATACCAATACAAATGACCTAACAACAGTGTGCTGATTATTTCGATATTGGTATTTGCTAAGAAGTGATGCAACACATACACAGGAAATTTGTAGACACATGAGAGCAAATAGAGTTTCGAATTGAACATCACTTGGAACAGATTGGGTTCAATTTTCACCCATACTCCTCTCAACCAAACAACGATCGTTTTCATGAGTAGAAGGCTAGAGAGAGGATTAGGGGGTAAAGGGGTGCGTGACTATTTGGGCTTGTATGGGTAACTAGTATAGGGGATGATGAGAGAGGAAGGATTTGCTTTTCAATCGATGCATATTTGACTCCACCCCCGTGGAGGAAAACTTGACTTTCTAAAGGGGGTCAGGAGAGCGTATCTCTCAATATCGCTTCGGCTAATGAATGTTTGATGAACTTGAATCACGACAAACGAGTGAATAGATTAGATAAAGAAGAAATTCGCCATGCAAATTAGCAGTCATACTTGGGTAAATATTTGCAAAGAGCGAGTGAAAGGCAAAATTAAATCAAATACCTGCTTTCTCGAGGATTCCTTCGTTCATTCCTATTAATTGCAAATGTTTATTATACACTATATATACACCTTAAGAATTTTCACTTTTCCATAAGGGGTATGGTGAAGTATTGTAATCTTGTATGAAAAAGTCTTTTTTTTACTTCTAAAAAAATTAAAAAAAAATATAAAATTCTAGGTAGGTTTCACAAAAATAAAAGACAAGATGCTTATTAGCACGATTCTATATATATTTCGAGGTACGGGCCCATCTTCAAGAGTTCAAAGAAAAACTATTTTTTCCTTGAACTCCTGAAGATGGGCTTATACCCAGAAATATATATAGAGACGTACTATAATACCTAAGCATCTTGTCTTTTATTTTTCTGAAACCTACCTAGAATTTCATATTTTTTAATTTTTAAAATTTTCTTTACTTTATTAAATGTTTGATTAAGAACCTACAACTATTCTCCCTTAACAAAATTTTTTTATTTTTGTTAATGGAGAATGGTGTAGGTTCTTGGTGAATCATATTAAATAAAGTAAAGAAAATTTTTGAAACATTTTTTAGAAACTTTTTAAAATTTAAAATATAAAAATACTAGGTAGGTTTTACATAAATAAAAGATCAGATGCTTGTTTAGCACGATATAAATATATTTCGGGGTTATAATCCCATCTTCAGGAGTTCACAAAGGACCTATAAGCCCATTTTCAGGAGTTCACAAACGACCTTTGTGAACTCATGAAGATGTGAAGATGGGAATATACCCCGAAATATATATATCGTGCTAAACAAACATCTAAACTTTTATTTATGTAAAACCTACCTAGTATTTTTCATATTTAAAATTTTCAAAATTTTGAAAATTTTTTTGCTTCGTATTTTCTAAAAATGGGATAAAAAAAATTGAGAAAATTCACTGTGCTTCGCTCTACATTAAAATATAGTAAACATCGAAAAATGTATTTTTTATGAAATACCTAAATTTTGACAAACTGTATGTTAGTGAGTGAGAGAGTTAATGTGTGTATGCGTTTTGTACCAAATTTCGTGTACGCTCAACCTCAAAACTAATGATTATATCAAGACGAAATTTTACATTTATATATTTTAAATTGAGATTAAGAATTTGAAATCGGTCCAAAAATTAGAAGGGGGTTAAAATATAAGCCCTTTGTCAGATTTGGAGTAAAATTTACGAAAATCGTACCTAGTCTTGAAAAAGTTTTCACTTTTTCCACCAATTGTACAATAAAATAATTAAAAATTTATTTTTAGAAGAATTGCGAATGTCATTTGGATCCAATTCCCACCAAACTCGATAGTCCAGGTGGAACTAACATGATTTTATCCAGAATATTTAATTGATTTAAATGTTTATTGGGGACCAACTCATTTATCCATTAAATAAAAAGTTAAGTTTTTAATCCGGAACATGTTTTCAATATTTTCTAAATAAAGAACTACTGGGGTCGGTGAAATATTTTGAGATATAAAACTAATTATGAAGTTTAAATTAATTTCTAGATGGTGATGATGACGATGCTGCTGATAGCTAACTCATTTTGATTTGGTTTTTGGCACGCAAATTGAAAAAAAAACTTTTAAAATGCAATTAATATTCGGTGTGTAAAATGAGAAATGAAGTTAAGGAAATTTTATGAAAAGTTTAAATCAAATCTTAATAGAATAATACGGTTGAGTTTAATGGCGGTGCAGAGTAATGAGGGGTGTCCAAGTCGTGGCTTGCTTTCTGGTTTATGGAAACTGAATTAAAAAATACGAAAAAATCTACAGAATCTTGAAATGTCGTCTAGTTATTATTTGCAGACATAAGCCAATTTAATTATGGTTTTTATGGACTGGGCAGCTCAATTAAAGGATCCCTTTCATGTTAAAAAATAAATAAATAAAAACAACTCAAATTAAAAATTAAAAAAAAAATAACTTATTCAAAATATTTTCGTACCCTAGATAAAGCTTAAATCTTCGGTTAGCTACTCTTTAAATTTGATTAAAATATAAAATATTAATGTACCAAATATTTATTTATTGTCACCGGGAACAAAGCCCATTTAGACAGCACATCAGTAAAATGTTTGTAGGGCTAGTGAGGGAGCCGAGTTTTAGCCCGTCAAAATTTTATATGCTAGCCAGGTTCTAACCCGGGCCTCCCGCTTGAACATCGTCATCAACAATACTGAAGCGGTGCCAGAGCCTTAGCCAGATCAGCCAGCCCGACTGTACCAAATATAAAATGCATGAAAAAGTAAAAAATGTCCTAGTTGTCACATCTAATCCAAACTTGGGTTAAATGGCTTGGCCATAAGAGAGTCTTAGTCCAGGTTCCCCAAAGTTAACAGTCCGCCCATCTTCACTTGTAAAAGTGAAACCGGGACCCTATTAGTGTTGATACAATATCTATTTTTCGTCTGTAGTAGCGTTGTAGCTTGTAAACTGAATTAGATATAAACTTGAAATTTAAAAGTTATATGTAGATATTCATTTTCCCGGAAATAAAAAATGTGTAAGCCTCATCCACATAAGCTCTCGGGGGAAGTGAAAGTAGCCGTAGATGTTATTTGTATATAACGGCCAAAAAGTGTATCCCCTTAGAAAATCACACTCCAGAGACATATATATTAAAAATCTTTAAGCTTAATATATATTTTAAGCAACAAAATTGCTAGCATGACAAATACAAGTTAATACCTGTTTCAGACTATCTGAGATTAATATCTTAATTTCTATTATTCTAGAAATGGCCTTTTGTACTCGGACCAGAACGATACTCGTTATATAGAGAAATAATATTCAATTTCCCTTACGTTCTTGGCATCCAATATTCTAGTCTTATACATTTCTTTATAAACAACATGACTTGCTGGGTAAGCAGAATATTGAATTGAATAAAAAAAGAATAAGCACATATTAAATAAACTGATGTCGCCATCCACATGACTTTACCATACACCTAACCCCTTTCTTATATTTAATAAAATAATTTTTAATTATTTACGAAAGAACCCCTATTAATTTGATCTATTAATGGGCCATGACGAGGGGTGAACCGCGGTTAGAATTAGGTGTACACCATCTTTAGAATTATTTGGAATTACTTTGGAATTCATTAGATAATTTATTGTCATCTATTGTCTTCCACTTGGAAATGAAAGTGGAAGTAGGTGTACACGATTTTAGGTCGCGATTCTGCTCTCGGGTCATGATCAAAAAATAATTTCTAGTCAAAATAAATTATTTTTTTTCTAATCGTTTTTCCACCCCTATTTTGAACTTGATTTAGAATTTATTCAAATTTTATAATTTTTATATTTTTTACTACAAAATTTAAATAAAATCACGGAATAATTAAAGAATAAAGT
The DNA here is from genome assembly GCA_024734495.1 of Forficula auricularia. Lineage (NCBI taxonomy): Eukaryota > Metazoa > Arthropoda > Insecta > Dermaptera > Forficulidae > Forficula > Forficula auricularia. The sequence goes on from JALMQS010000408.1 coordinate 25,412, forward strand.
AAAAAGTGATATTTATTTCACGACTCGCTATGGGTATCTTCTAATTTTTGTTTTATTTAGTGAGGTGAACATTCTCAGCCAACTAAGGTTAGAGTAGACCTATTAATAATTTTCTATAATATATGGTACTAATAAACTATTGAAAAGTTATTTTTTATCTAAATAATTACGATTTCTTAAATTTGTTATAGACTAGCTATTATTAGGTATAGACTTCGAAGGGCCTCTTGCTAGCCCCCCCTCCCCCACCTCTAAACATAACCGACCCTCTTTCCTAAAATTTTTATCAGTAAGTGTCATTTGGGAAACTATTTATCTGTTCTAACAAATGAATTTTTTAATTATAAAAAATGTTGGTAAAAGACGTGTCCTTTCAGGGCCACTAAGGCAAGCTCTCGAAGCTCGTATATAATATATATCTACATATATTAATAAACTTCACTTCTGTGGTGAATCTCACCCTTCTGGTTCAAAGATTTTACTGTCAACAAATTTCCAATCATTAAAAATTTGCGGATAGCTTACCGAGTCTTGAAAACGTTTTTGATTTCTTCTAATTTCGATGTGAGTATACATATGTTAAGTTCATTGTTGTCTTTTTGTTTGTTATAACATTCTGTGTTGACGGTTGAATGTATAATTTCATAAAGATGTGCTTAAATTCAGGGTAAATACAATTGAAAACTAGATCACAAATTAATAATATTTGATTTTAATCGAACAATAACAAAGAGAAGAGAGCGGGAGCTTAGAGAAATATCAAAACATTTATATGCTAATATCCGTTATTATTACATAATCTATTCCGAAATTATTAAATTGAGGAACTGATTGAAATAATATATTGTATGGCAAAGGCGTCAAGTCCAACAAGCGAGAATTGCGGGATGAGCTGAGAGTTTACAGTGAATAGCCGGATACTGACTAAGGGTTTGCTTCGAGAGCCCAGCCCCTTGAGGCAAATGCCTGGTCCGTCAGTACGTGCCTCGCCCAAGGCAAAAGTGTCCGTTGCCTTGTCTGAGGCTGCCTCGGCCCGATCCATTGGTTGTCGCTTTTTGTGAATGCTCAAAGGCGCCTCGGGTCGTTTCCTGCGGTACCTCAGGACGGTTCTGCGGTAAACGCCCGAGGCAGCCTCGCGAGGCTGCTCGCTCAGTCAGTATCCGGATATTGTAGTATAAGCCGAAGAGAATGCCGTAACCTTGCTTGTCGGGTGTTCCTCACTACTCTCATGCATATTCTTTTGGAATTGAATGAGAAAACCATATTTGAGATAGAAAATGACATAATTATATTTTCGAAAACTTTAATTAATTATATCAATAAACAAAAAAATAACTAAATGATCACATTGATATAAATAACAGTAAATGGTGACAAATGTCGATCTGAATTTTTTTTTATTATATTGTCATTACATCAATCGGTCGTTCTTTGGAATATATAGTATTATATAAAAACATACTCTATAGCGTTTTAGATGAAACGTGTGGGAAAGTAAAGGGACTTGTAAAGAATAGTTAAACTTTACGAACATTGTGCTAGAAAAGTGAATCGACAGTCAGAAATCAATCGGTTTAACCCCACTAAACGTCTCTCGAAAATTGCACTTTCGCAAATGGTATTTACAAAAAGATTTTTCTTGAAAAGAGTAGACGAGTTGTTGATTCTTAAGAGGATTCAATGAAGTTGATTCAAATAAACATATTTCTTTATATAAATGAATATATTAATATTTTCTTCTTAATAATGAAATTCCATTTCCAAATACATAGATTGGTTTGGTTTCACAGACTGATAACTCAGTTGGTTTTAGGTTCTAGCTTTACGTAGAATAGATCATATATCGGGTTCAAAATCCAGCGGATCCTTTTATCTATAAATAATTTTTTATTTAATCTCTAATTTAATATGATCTTTGATACAGCTCTGGTAGAGAGTGTTTCTAAATTTAAATTTGCGGTGATCATCCAATGTGATGTTAAAATTTTGAAATAAAATGCAAGATGCAGATTTGAGACACTCTGTTCTCTCTATATCTATAGCTGATTGTTTTTGTTTTGTGTTTGAAGATGGCATCTGGACTATTATTATATAGTGGAAGTTGATTCATTGGATTTGCTCATCCATTCATCTGTAGATAAGTGAGTAAAATAAAAAGGATAGGATACTTGAATTCCCTCTTGATTATACACAGCCGACAGATGTTCATTGCCTCTCTTGTATACTCAATAGCATACACAGTGTGCTGTATTTAACCACTTTAATCAACAGAGAGAGAGAGATAGTCTATTCTATTAACAAACTTTCAAGATATTTGCTTATCATACATATACAACAGTTTTTTACGTTATATTTCAAATGGTTATTTCTTGAATTACATATGTATATAAAAATAGAAAGTCACCTAGAATGTTTCTCCACTGTAATTTCCAATACCTCCTATAGTAGCTTTTACTATGAGACACTTCAATTTAACTTCCACTATACAACAAATAGAATCGGGAGTTCTATAAAAAGTAATGGAGTAGAAATTAAAAGTTCTAAGTGGTGATTTTTAAAAATCTCGTTTCAAGGTACTTTCAGTCCAAAAAAAGTAATTTTTAGAAAATTTTCCTACTTTAAGTGTCCTTTATGGCTAGACAGAAGAATTGATAATAATTATTATCGTTCAGAAAACCATGATCCTACTTTTTGGATATTTTGAAATTTTAAAATTTTAGTAAATTTTAATCCAATAAATTAGATAATTCATATTAATACAAAAGATTATACTTCTTGTTTCTGTTTTTCTCAGGCCCCTTCTTTTTCCTTTTCCTTTCTAATGATACCGACGCGAGAAGGAGCTACACCAAAATGGCGCAGCACCCAAAGTCCCCGATTGGTCTCTGTATCGTGAAAAGTATAAAATAAAAAGAAATTTTATGGACCGTGTGGAAATCAAATGTATATGTGGATGTGGGTCCTAAGCAGCTAAAGGTTATATAAATAAGTAACGCGGCAGGAAGCGAATTTCATTCTCCTGATGTCATAGGGATAAACGACTGACTTGGCGAAAGTACTGATTCGATTCTTATCCAATTTGACAACAAATGGGTGCTGGGCGTTCAAAAACCCCGTGTTTACAAATAGGGCTTTACGGGGGATTATCGATTATAGAACGCTTGAACAAACATCATCGTAGTATCTATAGTACAGGAAAAGGGCAGAAACGGTTCTACAGTCATCCATGGAGTCAAGTGAGTTAGATAACGCCGGGTCTTCTATTATTTTGATTGCTCTCTTCTAAATTGCATATAGAAAAAATAAAAATAATTTATTAATGTTAATGATGTAAGTAGTGACTCTAATAAGGTGTAGCTCCTATAGACCTGGATCGACCCCTGGATCATCAACAAAAAGAGGAAAAGAGATTTTATAGAGTGAATTGGTTGGACTGTAAGGTACCTGTAGTCCTGTGGATGCAGGTCTTGATCAGCATTTACAATTTGAACAAAGTCTTCCAGCTTGTTATTCCTTTACCTATTTTGTATCTGTTGAAGAGAGTACTAATTGAGTGTTGGGGTTATTGTATGTTTCAGTTGAGGTGTGATCAATTGACTGGATCTCAATGAGCCAGTGCAGTTGCTGCAGGCACATCAGACAATGGACGGTTTCGAGGAAACGGCGGCGGTGGCTGCTGCTGTGGGCCCCACGTTGCCGACCATCCCGACCCCAGCCAAGGCCTTCGAACCTGCGGCAGCCCCCCTCGGGGGTGGGAAACGCCCTGGTCAAGGACCACCACCCCCTGCTGCCACCATTGTCATCTATCCCACGGGTAAGTCACCCACCCTCACTGATAATGCTAATGAGAGCCACAGATCTACTATACTTCATGAACACGGCAATCAATAAGCAACCCTCAATATTAAATTGGAACATTTTCAAAATTTAGAGTTCAATATTGGAGATTCGGGTATAAAGATTTATTAAATGTGAAAATGGAGAGAGGGTTAAATTTTAGATTCTATAGGAATAGATGGATATAAAATTTTGCCAAAATCTCTTAAATAGTTAACGCTAAAAGCTAACATTTCGCACAAGGGTTTGTATTAAATAAACTGCTTCTTTCTGCAACATTCAGCTTTCTAGCTCAAAACGATTTTTTTAACCGACTTCAAAAAAGGAGGAGGTTCTCTATTCGACTGATTTTTTTTTTATGTCTATGTTACCTCATATCTCCGCCAATTGTGAACCGATTTTGATGGGGGGTTTTTGCATTGGGTTCAGTCCGATTGGTCCCGTTTTTTTTCATTGGTATCTTTTTTGTTAGGTTTGTTCAGATCTAACTTCTTTGTTTATGAACCGATTTCGATGATTCTTTTTTTATTGGAAAGAGGGTATCTTAGGGAAGGTGCCATATTAATTTGGTCAAGTTCTGATGATTTGATCAACGACCAAATAACGTAAATCTCCAATTCTTATGAGCAAATAATCGAAATTATGATAAATATAAAATCTTTTATAAAAAATCTTATAACATTCATTTAAAACCCGCAAACGTTTCTAAAGAATTTCTATATTTATGAATTGAATTTCATTATCATTTTCTGATTCATTCGCCTGACGCTTTCTCTTACGAGATGCATGCAAGGTATTATATTAAGTCGCTATTAATAACATCACTAAAAAGAGAAAAATAAAAATAATTTTTATAAAAAAAATAAATAAATAAAACCGACTTCAAAAACTTAAATGCAACAAATAAATAATAAAAACTTAAAAATAAAATAAAATCCACTAAAAGGTATAAAATAATTATCTTATTTAGTTACAACTAAACGACGAAATATTAACATGAAATTACTTTTTGAAGTCGGTGCCAAACATATACATTTTATGAATCGCACCACCACTTTTAAAATAAACGGTCTATATATAACAAGCCTAAAAAATTATAGTAGGAAAAAATTTGGCATACAGCACTCGGGTTCAATTCTCATTCAATACAACCCTTCTGGAGTGTAATAAAAATTATCCATAACAGCTCGGTTTCACTAGATTCAATCCCTCGGTTTCACTATATTCAATCTCTCGTGATTTTTTATTAGATGTTTGTTTGTTTTGATTGAAAAGTTTTATTTTGCCGAGAGTAGCAGAGTTGTTTAGAATTCTAACTGGCTTTCGTCTAAGTAAAGATCAAAAAATTTTCAATATCCATGCGATACTGAGCCCATGAAAAATAATATTTATAATTAAAAAAGACTGATGATGAAGGCCAACCTTCGAAACTATAGTAAAATATTGAATTCCGATTTATCATTTAAAAACGGAAAAACGTCAAAAAAATCATTACAGTTTAGCGCGATACATTTATGTCAGATGCGTCCTCCTCACAGTGTAGCCAATTGACCCGTGTTATGGTAATTTTTGGGCACTCTGGTTCAATTCCCGAGCGAGGTAATACAATCCTAGTATCATGTAAAACATATCCATAACACCTCGGATTTAGTATATTACAATCTCCCGTTATTTATTTTGAATAATTATATAGATATATATATTTTCATGTTGTTTTATTAATGATTGTTATTATAAAATTTTAATTATAAATTATTTTTAGGATATCGATGATTTCGCCTTGAATAACTATGACCTTACATTTAATTCATAGCCTGGATTAAATGATTGTGTTAAATTGATAAACAATTGATCATGTGCAGTATCAACAGGAGACACTTCGATAATCTCTCTTGCAATTATCCAAAATAAAAACATTGTGAGATTGTTGTTTTCGTTAATCTACTCTCATTAAACGAGCAAAAATTGTATATATACTATATATCCGTTCGGGTTCTCGAAAACGGCTCTAACGATTTGGATGAAATTCACGGATTAGGAGGGTTTTGTGTTGGAGATTCGATCTGTCACGGTCTCATCATCGCCTAAGTTGTTTTTGATGGGTTTTTTGTTAATTGAAATAATTATTCACAGGTGGTTGTCTTGATATTATATATTTACATTTTTTTTCAATTTCCTTTTAATTTTAATTGTTTTTTTAATTTTAAATTCCACTAATAGATCATTACAAATATTATTATGTATATTAAAAGTAGGGCAATTTAATTGATTGGGGGATCGGGGAGAGAGATGGGGGAAGGAAAACCAATCGACTTGATTGGGGAATAATGGAATTGAAATAATTATCGGAAAAGAGGTTTTTTTATCTAATTAGATTTTTCCTCTTATTAAAAACAAGGACTAAAGATGAATAAGGACACTCGATGGTGGAGAAGTAATCTCCGAAATCGAAGCAAAAATACAATGTATACATTAATTAATGTAAAATAATTGGTTTAATAAAATATTAAACAAAAAAAATTTAATTGATTGATTAATTAGATTGGATTATGGAATTGAAATAATTATCAGAAAAAAGGTTTTTTCTTTAATTAGTTTTTCCTCTTATTAAAAACAAGGACTAAAAGATGATCAAGGACACTCGATGGTGGAGAAGTAATCTCCGGAATCGAAGCTCAAATATAATGTATACATTAATGTAAAATAATTGGTTTAATAAAATTTATAAAAAAAAAAAAAATTAATTGATTGGTGATGAATGGAGACGGGAGAGAATAATGGAATTGAAATAATTATCGGAAAAGAGGTTTTTTTTCCTCTTAATAAAAACAAGGACTAAAAGATGATCAAGGACACTCGATGGTGGAGAAGTAATCTCCGGAATCGAAGCTCAAAAACAATGTATGCATAAATTCATGTAAAATAATTTGTTTAATAAAATTTATAAAAAAAATTTAATTGATTAAAAATCGAGTTTTAAATCCCACAAACGTATTTTTTCTATATTAGAATTTGGCATTTTAATTGATGAACTCAAAAATTGTCATTTAATCTAAAAAAAATATTGTACGGTATTTATTTATATACCTATACATATATACACATAATATGTGGGCCACTACAAGGCTTGAAATGCAAAAGCTGGGTGAGGGGGCGAGGGTGGAGGTGGTGTGGGGGGTCCAGTGGTGGAGGGGTACGAGGGGGCGAGGGAAGTGGTTTCGCCGTGGACGGAATTGGGGTGGGGTGGGAGTGTAGGTGTGGGTAGATGTGGGGTGGAAGGGTGCAGGAGGTGGGATAGTGTGGTGGAGGTCCTCGGGGCGGGGATTAATATATAGCTTTTGACTGAAGCAAAAAGTTACCGAGCATCACTCGGTGGCCAGGTACTACATTATTATATCACAATTAAGGATTTAATATAAAATTCAATAAACCAGCCAGCAGTCGCTAACTAACTATGAGAGCGTAAATATTTAAATATCGGAGATTATATTGAACAATATGAGAGTAAATATTTTTTTATAATTACGATAAAATAATAATGCAGTAAATTAGAATACATTTTTATATTATAAAAAAAATCAATAGTTAACAATCGAATTGTCATGTGAAGCTATTCTATGGTTGTAGTTAATGAGCTGAGATTCGGCTCACAAAGTAATATTATTAAACGCATATTAACCTATCTAGTTCCTGCTTTCTAGCTTAAACCTTTCACGACTAAAAAATGACAATTCACTCAAATTTGCTGAATTTTGCAAAGGTTTTCTTTATATTCAAAATTTAATTTAATTTAAAAAAAAAAACACACTTATTTTTTCAAATGATTCATAAAAAATTCCTTAGTAAGAGTGAAGCCTTAGGGTAAAACTGAATTGTTCTAAATTTATTTCAATTCAAAGCCTAATAATTAAAAACCATTTGAATATTCAATTATATATAATTGTGTTTGAATAATGACGTAAATAAAAAAAAAAAAATAGAAAGTCTTCCAAAAATTCTTTTGATGGAATTATTTTGACATTGGTATTTTTAGTTTCACTTTTACTGTAAATGTATATTTAAGCATTGAATTCTTGTTTCGTACTCTTGATTCACACTTTGAGGTGCTATAAATGATACTTTCACTATTTTACTTTGTTGTTGCAGGTGAAGGTAAGAGATAGTCTTAATAATCCAATTAAAAAAAAATTATAATAATAAAACATTATTAGTAGTTTCCAAAGTCAAAAAATCTATTGGTCGGTGTATGTGTGTGTGTGTGTGTATAAATTATTATATCCTTCCCATAATTTTATCGAGCAAGTAATTACGAATAAACTAGGTATGGACTAGAAAAAGTACAGCAAGCTTTTGGTTATAGTTGACGAACTGTAAATACTTTTTACTTCGAGGCGATTTTTTAATTTTTCAAAAATTGCTGATAGATTTTAGAATTTGCTGCTAGCTCAGAGATGAAGAAAAGTTCGTGGACTGTAGTTTTTTAATAAAAAAGGCCTTTTTGTATTTTGATGTTATTTAATGAGATGAGATATATTTACATAAATAATGAGGTTCACCTGGTGCAATGATAAAAGAATATCCTATGGTTCGCTTTGTTCCTTATAAATTAGTATCTGTCCCTGGTTCGTGTTGTAATATTAAATCCGTTAGAAATTTTCAGTCTCGCGTGGGTACTTCAAATGTGTATCAATCCAATAAAATCGTAGTCCAAAAGAGAGATTTCCAATTGAGTAGCACGGTCAAATAGTGTTTAAATTCAATCAGAGCTTTTGGATATTTTTCTTAATGAATGGAACGAAACAACAGAAAGAATACGCAAGAGGTCTTTTTACAAGCTATATGTGTCGACCAGCAGAAAATGCTAGCCAGCACGCGTATCGTTCTTATTGTCTAGACGTCTAGACCAAAGTTCGGCTGGACAGAAACCACCTATTTTGAATTTTATACAATTGCCATAGTATGTTTATCGACGAGCATAAAATTTATCCCGATTGAAATTAAGGAAAGGCTGGTGATTTTTAATGTCTATAATGAGCTAATTACGCATATGTTTCGAAAACATATAAAACGTCTACGTCGCAATAATAATTCTAGAAGCAATTAAATTTTAAATAGCATGAAGCATAGGGATATAGCAAGGTTTTGATTCAAATTATCAGCAACTATCTCTTTTTTTTGAAGCATTTTTTTATTTCCGTTGGATACAATCTTTAATTCATTTTTCATAAGCTAATAATTCAGGTTGTTGGTGTGGTGTTAAAACAACAAAACCTTTTACCTTATGTAGGTACTTTATTTTATTGTTAGTTTTATTATTTACATTTATGACATGTTCTAACAATTTCTACACTTTTCCTGCTTGCTGTTTTAAAACTATAAAAGAAGGATATAAGCATTTTGTGAAAATACATAAATAAATACGGTTTTTTAAAATCAGCAATCAGATTTTATCGAACTTGAAAGTTTTCCATTTTCAACCTATAATTTGCTAATAAAAATTGACATGACCCGATCGCATCATACTCTGATAGTGATAAAACAAGTAGTAGTCATAAAATATGATGTCCACGCACAAAGCGTATTCTAATATGCGGAAATACATGAAACGTAAATGTTTGCCAAATATTACACATACAACTTTCGCTTCGATATCAATCATTAAAAATGTATTCATTGATACGAATACAGGTTATTACTCACGTATTAATGACAACCGCATTTCCCCTGGTAGCTTTTTATTCCCGTTCAAATTATATAATAAAAATTACACTTTTTTCATATCAAAAAATATTATTTTAACGAAATTTCAATTTAATTAACTACTTAGTACGCAAAACTATCCTCGATGCTCCAAGAACCAAATGTCTTAGAAATTTCGATTTGATATCAAAATGTTAATATTTTCAAATCAAAGAACTAATTGGATTTCGGGCTTGAAATTGATTTAAGACATGCCTATTGACATCTCTGGTGTAGTGGTTTCAATGCACATCATTGAATGGTATGGGCTACAATAAATTGTTGCTTTCATGCACGGATTATGTATACAAAATTTGGTTGAGTTTAAGGTACAAGGGTCTAGTTTTTTAATTTTTTGACCCCCCCTCCCATTTTGAGTGGTTAGTTATTGCATTTTTAGTCTTCTGGGGTTCCACTGATTATGTATACAAAATTTGGTTGAATTTGGTTATTAGACCTATATTTTCATTTTCTGACCATACACCCCCCCCCATTTTGGGAGGTTAGTTTTTGCATTTTTAGACTTCTGAGGGTCCACTGATTATGTATTCAAAATTTGTTAAAGTTTTCTCAATGCCCTAGATTTTTAATTTTTAACCCCCCCCCCCCACTCCACCTCCCTTAATTTTGAGTCGATATGCACCAAAATCTAATCAGCTCTTAGAAAGATTCGACCTTTTGTAAGATCGATCTTAAAACTCCCCCGTGACACCCCTTTGGGTTATTTTCACTCCAAAATTAGGGATGGCGGGCAATCCCTGGGTTCTTTTATACCTCTCCTGGTGCACACTGAGGCTTAACAAAATGCGAACATCAGATTACCCAGCTGCCAGGGTAGCAGCTGAGTCTCACGCGTGCACCAGGAGATTGGCATGGGCAGAACGGGTCCTCCGTAAGTTCGGCGGGGTGGAGGGGGTTGGTGAGTACTGGCGCGAGAACTTACATAGCATCGTCGACGGGAGGGATCTGGAGATGTGCGCGGGGGCAAAGCCCTCATATAATTTTATGATGCACCCGGACCCGATTAAGAACAATATCTTTATTGAACTATGTAGACTTAGGTCTGGGTCTCTTCCTTCAGCCGTTAGAACAAGTAGGGGAAGGCGGCCGGAGGGTCCACCCATGTGTAGGGCCGGGTGTAGAAAAACTGAGACAACAGGGCATATTCTCCAGTCGTGTGGGAGGACGCACGATGGAAGGCTCAGGAGGCATGATGCGGTGGTGAGACGTCTGGCTGATGAACTAATTAAAAGGGAATGCGGGTCGAGCTCGAATATTTATATCAGAGCTTGGCCGGGAACAGGAAGCCAGACATCGTGGCGAAGGACGGGTCGGGAATGGTGTGGGTTCTGGATGTGCAGATAGTGTCAGCGCTCCTCGGACTTGGGGTTGCCCACAGAAACAAAATCAATTATTATAAGGGCAACTCCAGTCTGGTGAGCAACATTGCGGCAAGGTTTGGGGTGGGCTCGGGTTCTGTGAGAGTTGAAGCCATCACACTCTCGTGGAAGGGAGTGTGGTGGCATAAAGCGGTGCCTCCCCTTGTCGCCCTGGGAATTTCTCAGAGAACTTTATACGATATGACCTTCAGGGCGATGAGGGGTTCATTAATGAATTTTTACAGCTTCAACAGGAGAACTTATAGGAAAATCGCCGTGCGCTAGAAATTGTATATAAAAAGAAAAAAAAAGAAAAAAGAAATTTTTTTTTGTAAATATATTATGTTAATATTCCTATAATTATGTAAATAATCCTGTAATTAAATTCACCCGACTATGTAAATATTTCTTGTTAGTGGAGGCCCCACCTGCGTGGCCCAATAAACGAAAAATCAGTGCATCATGTGAAATTTGGTTTTGATATTTATACTAGTTTTTGAGCTAGCTCGTCCACAAAAATTTGATAAGGCACAGACTAACAACCAAACCTACAGACATTTTGACAAAACAGTTATTATCTCGAAAAATATAATTTTTTGGTGTTCAGTTAGTAGGGCTTTTTTGTAGACGGAATTGCCATGATTTCGCTCATTTTTTTAATTAAAATAGTCTCAGCCGTTTTTTTAGATATTTTGGGTGTGTAATGAAGCTAGAGGGGATGCCCACCCCTGATTCATGACTCTGATAAATTGTGATATGAACCTCTGGCCCGTTGGGGAAAGCAACGAGAAACTACCTCAGACCTTATTTTCTATAATAAACCTTTTCAGTTTTTCTAATAATGGAAGTGTAGACGATCAAACCAACTTTCAGGCTGACTACACTTCATACATCTTTAAAACTTTAAGAATGGAGAAACTTGGAAAAAAAATTCTTTTATGAGGAAATTCTCGTTTTTAGCTCATGAAGTGAAATTCGATATGTAAGATCATATCAATAAACTGTGTCATTATGCTAACTATTTAGATTAATTTTTTACAACAAATCAAAAAGAATGTACTCAGCTTGATGCCAATAAACATACTCCTATACTCTTATATATATTATGACCAAACCACACATTAAGAATATGTATATATTTGTTTATGTGTGTTTGTTTAGTGTAAATAAGAGTGTATAGCTGGTTAAATTTAAACAATACACTTGGTCGCATTCCCAGCTCAAAGAGCTCGAACGCTGTACTTTCGACCGAAAATTGCGTTTTTTTATACTTAATAAAGTTTTTATACTTAAGAAATTTGTGTAGTTAATTTCGTGATTAAAAGTAAACTCTGCCATTTTTCTTCAACTTATTCTCTAGTATTATTATCTTTTTTTGTCATCTTAAAATTTCTTCTTGCCGTTAGTTCCTTACTCTCGTATCTTGTATTCTGTAAATGTTTCTTATAAAAAGGGCGAAAATAACTTGGAAATACTTCCAAAAGGAAAAAAATCTTTTAGAGTTTCTTTTTCATTTTTTTTTATTTTTCTTTCAACCGCAAAGAAATTTTATTCAGTGGACATTAGAAAAGTAAAATAAAATAAAAAAGAAAATTGCGGAAGCAGAAATCCTTGCAAAAAAAAAAAAAAAAAAAAAACGAAATCAAATTTAAACTTTTATCTGTGGTTCATGACTTTTAATTTAAGCATTTAAACAAGAGCAATCAGGTGGATAATTTTGATGCTTTTCGCTATGGCATAGACTTTTCTTCGACTGCTTGAGAAAAAAGCAAACTGAAGGAAAAAGTTAAAACTTTTTTATAACTCGGTATACTCTTTTCGAATTTTAACGATGTAAAAAATTTTCGTTTGTGAACGGTTTGAGTAAGATAGCTAAAACTTGGCACATATGGAACTTGTGTGCCAGATTTTAGCTCTTTATATATAACCGTTCAAATACTTCCTTGATAAGGATTCGATTTTTTAGCTCAGAATTTTTGAATTTTTTAAGTTCTGATACTAGAAAACTCAAAATATAAAAGGTTTTTTTGAAATTAGAATACACACATTTTAGCACTATATTGAACTTTCGACGAACTTTTGTTCTTGACTGCATTTAAATTCAGGCAGACACACAGTCACAGGAATAAACTAGCAAACGAACATAATTTTTTCAGGTTTTATTTGGGATCTTTTTTGGGATTACAGGAATCAGGTTTGCCGAGTGTTTAAACTGCTTGCCTTCTAATGAAGGTAGCGCGAGTTCAAGCCCGACTCGCTGCAAATATTTGACCGGCTATAATCGGATACCTTCCGGGAAGGCAATGGGAAACCACCCCTGTAAACATTTCTCCAGGAAAATTACAATGGATAGGAAACTCTCCTTAGTAATCGCCGACGCTCGTAATCGATTATGGCACTTGAAGAAGAAGACAATTTGAGATTAGGCTCGGTCGATGTCAGAAGGGAATTCGCCCTGACCCACATTAACCACCAAATAATCTATAATTGAGGAACTTTCTAACTATGTGGCACGTTTGTAGAATAATTGTCTTCTATGCCTGCCTTGAGATGGTGTTCGGCAAGCCTAGTTTCTCAATATTTCTATCGAATTCGGATGAGACTATTCCTTCCTCAGACATTACCAATGGGCAGATCGTGACTATATTCAACTTTCAGATATATGTATTTCAGATGGACGGCAAACTCCTTATATTTATTTTTCTTTCCTATTTCGGTTTTCTTAAGATTATGGATGAGATTATTATTAATATTATTAGAGGGGTCGGTAGCGTAATCGGCTAAATCACCAACTTTTCTAATCCGATTAGGAGAACATCAACCTAGACTTCATCAATTCGATCCCAACAAGAAGCAAATTGAATTTATTTATTAAGGGAGTTTTTTATAGCTGTAGTAATTTATTTGTTTAGGTTTAAAATAAGAGACGTGCAGCTTCAATTTTTTCTTTTTATTTATTTTTCAATTCCCACTAACGTTTCGGCCATTGGTTATGGCCATCTTCAGAGCGAGAATTTGTCAATTGATAGAGTTTTTCTTTAGGAGACGGACTGGTATAAATATGCAATTGGATGTTGATGAAAGCAGTCCATGGTGGTTGTAAAAAATAAGACTATAGAGGTTTTATTATTTTACATTTATTTGTTAAACCGACGTTTCGGAGATTTATTCTCTCCTTCTTCAGGGTAACAAAAAGTCAATGAAAGTAGTTCAAATCATAATTACTTTCTGTCTCCTTTGACAATGCCAAAAAAACATTATAAAAAATTTTCATCTCGAATAGAAATAAAGTAAAAAGCAATCCAACCATTACCCTGAAGAAGGAGAAAATAAATCTCCGAAACGTCGGTTTAACAAATAAATGTAAAATAATAAAACCTCTATAGTCTTGTTTTTTACAACCACCGTGGACTGCTTTCATCATCATCCAATTAGTCAATATTTATATATATAAAAAAAAATATAAATATGGACTAATTCCCGCTCTGAAGATGGCCATAACCAATAGCCGAAACGTTAGTGGGAATTGAGAAATAAATAAAAAGAAAAAATTGAAGCTGCACGTCTCTTATTTTAAACCTAAACAAGTGAATTTATTTGAAAATAATAAAAAAAAACCGGCCCCTCAGCTCCAGAATCTGACAATCTTTGGTTCTACAAAACCTCGCGCATGCGCGGGTCAAAATTAGGTAACAAGCAACCATGAATCGTGAGAGGCAAAATAAGATTACCCCAGGTGGTAACCAATCCACCCACCCTCGAGTGGCAACCGGGCATTCAGATTCTGGGGGACCCGGACCATCACGAAATTAAGGAAGAAACAATGGAAGAATAATGCGAAAAATTCATACATACCTGGGCACCTTTAACATCAACACACTCATCCGGCCAGGAAAAAAATTACATAAACTGACACCAAGCTTTGCGTGATCCCAAGGGTCCAAACGCAACAAATAATAATAATAATAATAATTAATATTATTATGCAGAGTTAAAAGAATGCCGGGCAAACCCCCGGGTAATTCAGCTATTATAATGCATGCCTATAGGTATATAATAAAAATCAATAATTGCAAAAAAAACTTTTAAAATCCATGGGATAAGTTAAATGAATTTTGGCAGTTTTAAAATAATTTTTTTTATCAAAGTTAGAGGATTAGTGGATGCGGCTTTTAAATCATCGCCTGTTCAATTCATTATACAAATACGAAATAATAATAATAATATATTTATATAATAATCTCGATATATGTTTTTAATAATACTTGGAATATTAATAGCTGAAATGGTGAATACTATTTAGGATTAGCGACTTAAAAATTCAATATGAAAAGCAAATAGAGGAATTTATTTTTTTATTCTTAATCCTCTTTCCCTTTTTCTACATACGTTAATTGGAGTGGTTTAATTCCCCAGAGTCATATAAAAAAGAATATACATTGCATGTGGATTTGGAATTAGACTAGAAACTAGAAACTACTTTGCCTCTTCAACCAGGCATATGGCCATAAAATCATAGGCCTATTGGATTTTACTTAAATTGATGAAAATGATTTTATTAAATGAATAGACTCGACAGGCATTACATGAGGGAGCAGAAGTATCAAATTCACTCAAAAATGCTCACTTTTTTTGCTTCTCTTATTAAGAAATATATATAACGTAGAGAAAAATATTTTTTCGTACATAAATCTTTAGGCGATAACATATATTAATTATTTTAAAAAAAGTGTTTTTGAATTTCGAAAAATATAATATTTAGTGAAAGATTGCATTTTTCTTTCGAAGTCTTCTATCTGCAAGTTTAACCTGGTACTGTTCTTGTATTTTTGTATATTTAAATTTAACACTAGAAAATATGTGGTTTAATACAAGGAAAGATGAGACTTTAAATATAATATTTTTATTATATGAACCAGACCAAGACAACTTTCTATACAAAATTTCGAGGTAGTCTCGGACATAGAGAGCCTTAGATTGGATCAAAAGTCAGTAGGATATCCATATCACAGCTTAAATACAAGTAAAATTGATTTCCAGCCATATCCGATAAGGCTAGGGACCCTTCACATAGGCTAGAGGTTCAACATCATTGAACCAAATTAATATGATTTTCAATCGAAAGAAAAATTCATCATATAATCTTTGTAACTGTATTTCCATTACGAAGATTCAATAAGAATTTTGGCAATGAGCTAAAATTTAGCACTCAAGATTGTATTTATAAACTGCATCTATATGTCAAGTTTTAACTTTCTAACTTAAACCGCGTGATGAAATAAAATTGCTAAAATTTTTGGATAGTGTACCGAGTCTTGACAAAGTTTTCACTTTTTCCTCAAATTTTAACAAATCAATTTATTTAAAGATTAAAAAAAGGAGGGATTATGTTTTTCTATCACTAGCGTTTTAGCAATAACAACTGGAATTTGAAATCACCAGCAATATATTTTACACATACCATTAAAAAAAATAAGAAATTAATTATGTAAAACAGCACAATGCAAATCTTGTAGAATTTTAAATTTTTTATCCACTTGTTAATGCATTTTTCTATGTATTTTCATAATATATTTTTCTTTAGTACTCAAAAATTAAAAATATTTGCTTTATTTTTACCATTTTCTTATCCGGGATTCCCGATTACTTAAAAACAGAATAGATGTTTTTCGATTTTCTCTTTTCAAGGTTCCATAATCACTAAAAATCTTTATAATTTTTTTAAGTTCTCCAATCTATCCGCCACAGCCTCTTAACTCCTATTTTTATAAGCTATTTTATAGCTATTGTGATCAAGTTTTATGAAAATATTCTTTGGAAGGAGAAAAAAATTAAGCTCCTCAAACATACAAAGTACTAATGAAAACTAAATTTGCACAGCTCAAGCTTATCGGGTATTTGTTGGAAGCCTGAGAAGAATTTTTATTTTGTAAATCTGATGATTAATTTTTTTTTCAGTTTTAATTAAAAATATAATTAATAAAATTCATATGATATATTATTTATTAAATTTCTTCCAGAACTTAAATGACTTGATTTAAATTTTTCATTAAATTGAAGGGTTGGTTTTGTCACAAATATAATAAAACAATAATTTTAATAACTATTAGAATTATTTAATTGATAACTATGCAGTTTCGGTCACCACTGGTCGACCATCCTCAGTAGTTCTAAAAATTGAAATGAAACATTAATTTACATTTTTTCTTTTATAGAAAATTATATAATACAAATTTTTTATTTTTTTTTTATTTTTACAATAATTTGAAATCATACATACATCTCGTTCCAAGAACCGGAATTTGTCATTTCACATGAAACATTCATTCTTAAATCTTCAATATAGATACATCACACAGTTCATTACAATCACACACATACATATATATAGCAACAATTTATAAAAACGTTTATCACTGAACTAGAAACTATTTTGAATTAATGATTATATTAAATATTATTTTCAATTTTATTTTTTTCTAATTATCTCATTGCATCGTCAATTATTATACAATTAAAAAACCCATTATAAATAATCCATTCTAGAAACACATTATAAGTTAAATTCATTCTTTATTTTTAATTTTTTATTAATGAAATATCAAAATACACATCTCCCTATTACATTTTTCTTATAAAATCAATACATGTTTAATTGATATATTATATCTATTTAGGTATTATATTATATTCGTTTATTAATATCAAGTTAATAAATAGGAAAGTGAGAGGTTGAATATTCAGCGCTCACCTGTTAATAGCAGGATCGATTAATTCGTACTTTTCCTGTCATCTCAATTACATAAGGATCAAGGGGCTATGCTGGCATTATTATAATATATTTTCTTAAATATTCGAAATTAGAATTTTCAAAGATTACCTAATTACAAAAAAATGTTTTTAAGAAAATTTCTGAACGTGTTTGTGTGTGTTAACATTTTTCGCAGCAGTTGTCAACCTTTTTATAAATGTGTACCACCAAAAATCAAACTTAAAAAACTATCTATCTACCACCAACAAAAAACATCTATGCTGAAAATATATTTATTATAAATTCTATAAATAAAAATAAAAATTTCTACCCACCGAAAAAAAAATATAATTTTGAAAAACGCAAGAAAAGCCAAAGAAAAATTATTTAGGAAAAAAAGAAAGCGAAATAAAATAAAAATTATTTGATCATTGTTGAAACATTTTAATAATTTCTGATGGTCGCCTTCATCTTCAGACTGACTAAATAGCTTACATGAAAATTTTATAAAGATTATAGATGGAATTAAATTCAATTATTAATTCCTGTGAGTCAATTATAATACACTGATGAAGAGAGCAAAGCTATCGAAACTATAGTCTCGTTATAAATAAATAAAAAATTTATAATTCCAGCAAAAGATATACTCTTTTATTGTACCCCTTCAATTTAAAGTCTACTTTTATCAACAATTTAAACTCATATATTTATATAAACTTTTTCCTGTTATTAATTACTTTTCTTATTTGAGAGTTTTTTGTAGACATTGTTCATTTAAGTTTTTTTTCTAAAGTCGTAGAAAGTCCGTTCTGATACCAGGATGTTTGTATTTCTAATGCGATATTCTGTTTAAGTTTTGACTCTAGCTTAAGAACTTCTGGTACGAAAATGTTTTTCTATTTGTCGGATTAATCACTTTATTTATTTTATAACCCTCTAATAATTCATTAGAAATTATCATTTATATAATAAAATTAGATAGTAGATCATGCAAAGTTTGCCTGCCGGGCACCACTAGTATTAAATTCACTCTACATTTGTTCTCTCATTGTTTTTATAAATATCTGAAACATGGAGAAATATCATTTTCCACCATACTTTGCTTTCTCTCTCTGTGTGTGTACTTATCTGAATACCCCGATAACTCAAAAACGGAAAGTCATAGAAAGTTCATTCTTGTCCTAAAATGTTTGTATTTTCAATTTATCAGATTTCTCACTCTATGGCTTTAGAACTTCCGGTTTAAAAATGTAGAAAACATTTGTAAAACACCACTTAGCCTGCCACCTATGTTCCACTTTCGGTACTGCTTATCAGTGGAGCCCTGAATGTCCTGTCTTTATTTTAGATACATTGAATATTAATTATTCTTATGCTTACTAACCTTAACTGTAAAAGACAAGACATTCTATATAAAGCCTCTCTGATAATAAACTGCAGCTACTTGTCTATATTATTGAAACAACGAATAATTTAATTCTTTCCCAGAATAAAATTTCGTAAAAACAATCTTACAAATTAAATTATTCGTTGTTTCAATAATATAGACAAGTAACAATAATATAGACACATTTTATTATTATTTATTTAAGGCCATGTCATTTTAAATCAATAGACGGACACAAATGTCCTTATAATAATAATATATAGGAATAAAAGAGCGTATCTTGTGTTTTGAAAATGTTTCAAGTATTTCTTTCAATTAAGAAGTAATTTACTTTCATGTCAAGTAAATAAAATTAAATATTCAATTTTATTAACCGTATATTATATTTAAATTTATTAGTAGTGCGGCTTCTAACCAGGCTTGCAGATCTAGCCCACTTCTCCATTTGTAAGAGATTGTAAATTGACTTGAAAAAATATCACTTTTTCCTCCAATTTTCATTACAAATTATGTAAAATATCTTCCATTTTATTACAAATTTAATTAATTAATAATATTTATTTTCTAGGCAAGGTGCTGTTAGGAATTAATTTAGACAATCAAAATGATTAATATATATTCCCACGCTTGGTTCTTCACCAGGGATGATCATTTCAAGTCTCTATGGGGTCATTGATCCATTGCAATTTTGATTGAACTTTCCCATAGCGTTTCATTTCTTTGGGAAATTGTTTCCTTCACACCAAATGATGTCATTTCATAAATGATTCATACGCATTTTTTTCACATCTATCATATGAAGAAATTCAAATTTAACAAGAGTGTCAATTTGGCTCACCACACTCTTCTAGAGGACGATATTTTTCCCCAGATGAGAGTCTGCTCTTGACAAAACCACTAAGAAAAACATAGAAAAAAAACACTTTTTCCATGCACGATTACAACACTTGACCATACCCTGTATGGTAAAGTAAAAATGTAGTAATTTAAATCAATTCTGAAGGTCAATCTCCTTTTCAGGAGGTTTTTTCTCATATTCAGCTTATTAATTCTATGTGAAAAATTTATTTAGTAGCTAGTATAATGTAGCACTTATAATCTAAATTGAAAGTTTTTTAGCCGAGAGTAGCAGAATTTTTATATATTGAAGGAGACAATAAAAGAGTGTGTCTTCTGCTGGAATTATAAATTTTATTTATTTATAACGAGACTATAGTTTCTAGGGCTTTGCCTTCTTCATCAGTCTATTACAATGGATTCATAGGAATTAATTTAATTTATTCATAAATTAATTCCTATGAATCCATTGTAATAGACTGATGAAGAGTGCAAAGCCCTCGAAACTATAGGCTCGTTATAAATAAATAAAATGTATAATTCCAGCAGAAGACACACTCTTTTATTGTCTCCTTCAAATTATAATCTAAGTGAATATTGAGTTTTATTCTATATGCTTTATTATAAATTGAAGAAAAATGTGTAAACTAATTCGAGGTCACACAATTTTAGACAATTTTTCGTCACTGAATCATTTAAGTTAAGTATAAAACTTAAATTATAATCTAAGTGAATATTGAGTTTTATTCTATATGCTTTATTATAAATTGAAGAAAAATGTGTAAACTAATTCGAGGACACACAATTTTAGACAATTTTTCGTCACTGAATCATTTAAGTTAAGTATAAAACTTAACACACAGGTATAGCTAATCAACACTAACATGTATACCAAATTTTAGCTAATTAATTACAGCCATATTAGATAAATAATAATAATAATGAACTTAATACGTTGGCTAACCCGGCAGGCAGGCATGTTTTGTTGACTTTTATCGATAAACTCGAAAACTGAAATAGTTAAAGACAGAGCCTTAATTTTACGCAGCCTTGAAGAAAAGTTGACGGAAGGATTGCCTATATTCAGGCGTAAAGGACAAGGCTAGAATTTTTCTTTAGGAATAATTTAAATGCTTTCAAATATTGCTTAGGAATAATCTATACAAATTTAAGTATAGATATAATATATCTATTATATATATCTATGTATGAGCCGTTTAGAGGCCAATCCAATTAAGTCTATAAACCAAGAAATTTATATTTTTTAAATCCCAAATTCATTAGAAAACAATTTCAGAAGAAATAAAAAGAAGGGTCTACTGATGAAAACCAGAGTCAGGAGTTTTGTACAAAGATAATAAACTTAATAACTTTTAAGGAGTTAGGTGATGGTTCTAGGTGAAACATTTTACTATAATAATACAACTTGAGCAAGATGCGAGGTAGGTTCAGTTTTGTGAAACCTACCTCGCACCTTGTTCAAGTTTTATTATTATATAATAAACTTAATTTATTGGTTAAGAATTTACAAAAATGTATAAATGTTCCAAAAATGGGCTTGGAATCAGATGATTCTACTACTATATATATATATATATAGCATATATACAAATTTAAAGTTACTGTCATTTAAAAATATACAAATATTAATATTATTATTCTTTCTTAGAGCAACTACAATTTATCTCGAAACGTTCGGACATTCATTAAACGTGTTGGAACTTTTTATTTTTTTATAAGGAAATCTACTTATTTTAAATAAATTTTAAATAAATATAAATAAAATTATTGTAGAATAATTAGAAAAATACATAACTATGGTCTCAGAATGAACCTACATTCCCCTGTTTTTATGAATATCGTAATCCAGATTCACAGAAAGAAGGAAAATAAATACGCCTGATAATAATTTTTCCAGCGTTTCGCGTTATGTTCTAAATTTAGTAGTATCTAGTAGATAGAGCAGTGTTTATCAAACTGTGTGCCGCGAGAGATTGTCAAATGTACCGCGAGGCATTTGGACAAATAATTAAAATTGCAAGGGTTTTGTAACTTTGAAATAGTATTACTTCAAATTTTTTTTGTAAAATTTTCACTTTTTTTCGTAATTAATAAATGTGCGAGGGACGATTCTTAAATTATATTGTGATCGAGGAAAATAACTATCAAGGGCGTGGTTAGAATTATCTAACTTCTTCATTTATAACCAAGGAAATGCAATTCAAGACCTGTTCAGACTATTAAAGATTCAATTTTAAATTTCTATTATTCTAGGAATGGCCTTTTGTTCTTGGATCAAAATTAGACTCATCATACATAGATAGGAACTTCAATAAAATTCAGACAATAATGTGAAAAAAATACTTGTTCTAACTGATGAACTTACTGGGTCAGGAAAAAGTTTTAATTTTTTTCTTCATTTTTATCATTCAATATAAAAATTAAATTCATAAAAAGAAATCGTCTTAGAAAGTGTGTTCTGTAGCAAAACTTTTATATTTTCAATGCGGAGAACTGTTTAGATTATGGGATGTCTATGCCAGGTGTTTCTAAACCGGTATGCCACGAGAGATTACCAAATGAGCCGCGAGCGTTTTAATAATTAAAATTGCATGAGTTTTGTAACTTTGAAATAGTATTTGTAATTACTTCAATTTTTTTTATATATACCGGGTGAGTTTTTTATCTTGAGACAGTCTTATAACTCAAAAACAGTGCATTATATGAAAAAAGTTTCATATAAAAGTTTATTTATATCAGGGGGCAAATTAAACTACGCTATTGTTTGTCGACCTAGAACAAGCTTTCATGGGTATTTCGAAGTCAACTTCTGTTTTTTAAATAGAAACTATATGTTTCTGTACATATTCTGAATCTACAAAATAAATTGAACAACTTTTATTAGAACTATTTTTTTATACGACATCAAATAAAAAAAATATTAAATAAATTAGATCTTAAAGAAAAAATCTTAATAATTATTTTTAGCAATTATTCAACTTAATTATCAAATAATAATAATCAAATAATTAATTATTAAATAAATATTTATTAAATCGAAAATTCACAACAATGAAAATAAGTGTTTATAATGATATTAAAACTTCGTTATACTCAGATTTAAGAGATTATTTTCTACATAAAAGAACTATTTAAAAGTCTTGAGTTTAAAAAGGTTTATTTCTCGTATCAATCCAGTAGATAGTTATATTATTGTATTACCATAATAAAAATTGAGCATTTTTTGTTCAAGACAGAATTGAAATGGTCTTAATTTATGCGGTGAATGTGGAAGAAGTGTTATGTGGGGCTGTCATTGAAATGGATGCCGAGCGTTTTCCTGACAGGGATACACCCTCACAAGCTTCATTTCATCGTGTTGTAAATTTGTTTAAAAAAACAAGAAATTTAAAGGCTATGAAGAAACTTAAAAAGTTTAATTGAAAAGTTTTTGTTTTGCCGAGAGTAGCAGAGTTGTTGATTCACAAAGAGAAACAAAGAGGTTGTCCTCTGCTTGATGCAAATAAACATACACACATATATATCGAGATGATATATCTGCATGTATATTATTTATTTGTTTGAGACTATAGTTTCGAAGACTTGGTCTTCATCATCAGTCTTTCTTCAATTATAATTGTTTTTTCATGGAGTCAGAAAGAAAAAGAGAAAATACAAAATTTTTTAGATTTAAAAATAAATATTTCCGGAAATAAGCACACCTTTGAAATTTATAGAAAACCCACAGCTACTGACATTGTAATACATAAAAATTCTTGTAGACCAATGTCACATAAACACGCAGCCTTCCATTCAATGATACATAGACTAATAAATATACCCCTATCAGAAAAAGCATATTCACAAGAATTAGAGACACTTAAAGAAATCGCGGTAAATAATGGGTACGAAGCAAGCCTTATAGACCAAATGTTAAATAAAAAAATTGAAAAATTAACCCTGGAATCAGTATATTCACAAAAGAATGAAAAAGAAAAAGAAAATCCTAGAATAGTTCTCCCATATTATGGACAAATTTCGGAAAAATTAAAACAAAAAATGAAAAAATTAGGGTTCAAAACAGTATTCAAAACTCCAATTACTCTAGGAAAAGATTTAGGTTCAAATAAAAAAGACAAATTACCAAATATAGAAAAAGAAGGGGTTTATAGTTTGAAATGCAAAGATTGCGAAGCAATCTATGTAGGGAAGACCGAGAGAAATCTGAAAATTCGATTAAATGAACACATAAGAGATTTTAAAAATAAAAAGTGCGAAAATTCTTTTGCAGAACATTTAAATTCAAACAATCACTCCTTCCCAGAAGGTATTAGATTAATAAAAGGAGAAAAGAACCCAAAATTAATTAGCGCAATCGAATCTTTAGAAATTTTGAAATCATTCAATAGAAATTCAAAACTCTGTTTGAACAATCAAATAGAATTATCGAATAGTAATCTGCTTAAGATGTTTGCTAACAAAAGATAAAAGAAAAAAGGAAACCCCTTCTTTTGTCAGCCTTTCTAAGGAGAAAGGAGAAAGGGAAACATATTGTTATATTTGAATGTGAATCCAAATAGAATGTCTTTATTAGTTCCTAGCCCTCCAGCAGTGACGAAGGAACACCAAGTTTTCAATATCCATATGATATTGACTCCATGAAAAAACAATTATAATTGAAGAAAGACTGATGATGAAGACCAAGTCTTCGAAACTATAGTCTCAAACAAATAAATAATATATATACAGATATATCATCTCGATATATATGTGTGTATGTTTATTTGCATCAAGCAGAGGACAACCTCTTTGTTTCTCTTTGTGAAACTTAAAAAGGTCAAAATAACGAAATTGGAACTGGAATTCATCCAGAAGACTTTGAGATACACTCTGGAATACGTCACAGAGCATTGTCCCAAAATTATTAAATTATTTATTTAATAATTAAATATTTGATCATTATTATTTGATAATTAAATTGAATGATTATTAAAAATAATTATTAAGATTTTTTCTTTGAGATGTAATTGATTTAATATTTTTTATTATTTGATGTCTTATAAAAAAATAGTTCTAATAAAAATTGTTCAGTTTTTTTTGTAGATTCAGAATATGTACAGAAACATATAGGTTTCCATTTAAAAAACAGAAGTTGACTTCGAAATAGCCATTAAAGCTTGTTCTAGGTCGACAAACAATAGCTTAGTTTAATTTCCCCCCTGATATAAATAAACTTTTATTTGAAACATTTTTTCATAAAATGCACTGTTTTTGAGTTATAAGACTGTCTCAAGATAAAAAAACTCACCCGGTATATATTTAGGTGTTCCGCAAATGTTTCCAGATATTTTCAGTGTGCCGTCAACCAAAAAAGGTTGAGTAACATTGAGATAGAGAATCCCTCAAGACAATACGCTGCCCTTTCCTAACGCCCTTAACAAGTCGATACCATTTAAGAGAAACCTCCCGAGTCAATTTCAATTCTCGACTCTCATTTTCAATTGGACCCATTTAAACGTTTCGATTAATGATTTTCCATGAATTTGAACTCGAATCGAAATTAAGCCATCCCTCTTCGATCTTCCGGTTGTAATCCAATATTCTTAGTGGCCAACGCTAGTATTAAACTTCAATTTGAAGGCCTTTGTCGTCCTTGGACGACTTCAGCTCTCTCTTTCGGCCCCCTAAGGCAAAACATCAAACGAATTGACTTCCATTAAAACGCAAGAACATTTTACCATAAAACGAAATAGAAATCGGAAAAGAAAATGAATCTCAATTGCATAATGGATGGATATTAACTTTTTGTATATTCAAATTTAATAATCGTTTAAGAAATATTCGATATATATTCATGCTCTTGCCTCGTTGAATAGCCTAGCTGTAAAATTTTAGTCATTTTAAAGTCTTTTCCTGGGAAAACTTAAAACAAAAATTATATTAACCTTACAAATCCATGCTCTTCTAATTTTACTTTCATTCATTTAAAAGAAATTGGAATGGCATCTGCAGAAATGAACTTTTTAAAAATGTTTAATTTCACCATTATAAAGTTGGGTTTCACTTTTCTATTTAGAAATTATATGAATGCCATGAAATTTGGAGTATAATCAATATAATTCACCAAAAATGCGATTTCATAAAGAAGTGAAAAATTTAAAATATTTTGCAAAAATCTCTTTTTGCATTTTTCGTCAAGCGAGCAAATTTTACAAATGACCCCCTATGATTGATTTTTAGATTTCAAGAAAATGATACTTTTATTTAAATGAATATTTTATAGAAAAATAAAAAAATGTAATTTAGTAAAAATATCTGGATAAATCTTTGGTCTAGTAATTCATTGGAAAAGTCATTTAAAATTTAATCTCAATAAGTTGGTAATAACTAATAAGAAATGGTATATTTTCGTGACTGTTAAAATTTCTTTACATTTTATTAAATTTTAAACCAATTATTTTACATGAATTTATGCATACATTGTTTTGAGCTTCGATTCCGGAGATTACTTCTCCACCATCGAGTGTCCTTGATCATCTTTAGTCCTTGTTTTTAATAAGAGGAAAAAACTAATTAAAGAAAAAAAACCTCTTTTCCGATAATTATTTCAATACCATATTGAATTCCTTATCCCATCAATCCTCATCAATCGATCATCCATTAAATTTTAAAGATTGTTAAATACATTTTAAATAAATTTTATAAGAAAATAGTAGTGGGTTTTTGATTTTTAAAAACAAACTGGATTTTTTTATTACTTCGGAACAAAGCCCTTACTTAATTATTAATTATTAATTTTTTGATAAATGTGTTTATAGTTTATGCACAATGTGTGAATACCTAGTATAAATTAATGTAGGAGTTAGGTTATAGCCGGACAAATTTTCACATTAAGAGGGATCTAGTTTTTATTTGATACAATTTTTGTTCATTTACGTAAATAACGCCCCTCAATTGCTGCTGAGCGGAGAGCGCAAGGGTTGCCGGGACATTGTGCGATCATGTCATTTTTTATAATACAAAGGTTTGGGAAGGGGAGGGACTCCTTTGTAAAATTTTCTTTCTTGACGAAGGATGTCAAAATAATTTTTTCAAGATATTTTAATCAATTTAGATTTTTCTCTCTATTTAAAATACTCATTTAAATAGAAGTGTAATTATTGTGAAAATTATATTTTATTTTCCTATCACAAAAGAATAATTAATCATAACTGAGGCTTTTGTTAAATTTTCCCTTTTGATGAAGAATGGAACAAGATATTTTTTTTCAATATATTCTATCCAAATTAGAATTTTTCATCTCTATATAAATATAATCCTTAAAATACAAGTTCAGTATTTCAAAATAAAGAGCTTTAGTTGAGGGGCGCACCTAGAATTTCCCGGACTTACGCAAATACTAAGCAACTGTTTTTGCTATTATATTTTTAAATACAACATTTTGGATTACCTATTTAACAAAATAAATTCCTATTGATTTTTTATATAGGGTGGGGCAGGGCACCTTGCTTATTTAGAAATTCAATTAAGAAAAAATTAAAGCAGATATATATTTAATTCTTTGAACAGCATAAAGTACAACGATTAAATATGTTTGCACAGTTTTAAAGAGGATACTTTTTCCAGGGAGATGGCGCAGTCTATTTCTCAATACACTGCGTTAATCGAACTCGGAAGTTTCGTTCAACTCTTTCCAGCATATAGACGGGTATGTTGGCGACAGCTTGACGAATGTTGTTTTTCAGGTGAGCCAGGGTCCTAGAACGATTGTTGTAGACAAGTGATTTTAGATAGCCCCATAAAAAATAGTCGCAGGGGGCTAAATCAGGCCACCCTCAAGGAGATGGCGCAGTCTATTGAGAATTATGGACGGACGCCATCTGCCTGATATTATCTTTAAAATTGTGTAAACATAAAATTTAAATGTTTTACTTGATGCTGTTCAAAGAATTGAATATATATCTTCGTAGCTTCTTCCTTAATTGAATTTCTAAATAAGCAAGATGCTCTACCTCACCCTATGTTAGTTTTCTTTTATAAAAGTGAGACAAGGTCCAGTCAATAGTGGCCCGAAACATCTAAAATATGATTGAATTTTCTTACTTCCATTATTATTATTTTTTCTGACCTACTCGCACACTTGGTTGATTGTTTTCTTAATAAAAATAATGTTTTATTAAAGAAAAAAGTGTTTTTTAAATCCACTAAAATATAAATTAATCCTATTTTATGGTTCACTAGTCCAATTTGAAATTTTCTATTAAAAAAATACTGTTGAAAATATTAAAATAAAGATATTACGAATACAAGTATAATATTCGCCCTTTCGCTTTGCCCGCTTGCTTGGCCTCATCTTTTTCTCATCTCTTATATCAGCGGAAATACACTTAAGAAAGGTTAAAAGCTATAAAGTTGTCGAGGGTGGGTGAGGGTCGAAAGAAATGGAGGCATTAAGCCTAATTTATAGCTGGAAATCCTTTTAAACTGAAACGAATTCTCATCTCCCGTTCCTCTAATATGAAATTAATTTGTTTGCCGTACCCCCACCCCCTCCACCCTCCCCTCATTCTCTCTATCTCCATCTCTGTATATTATTTAATCTCCAAGTCTCATTTATTTTATTTTTTTATCTCTTTAAAGAAAATTATATTCCTGATAAAAAAATATCCTTAACCAAGTTAAGGATTTTAAAATATATCAAAGCAAATTTCAATTTTTTTTCTTTTAAATTTTTAATTAAAGGATGTAATAATATGCAACCCTTTTCTCATATGTATTGGCGGCAAAATACTGCAATTCACTGATTAAACTCATAAAAACCTAGTTATAGATTTTGATTGAATTCAAACTAGACTTACTCTATTTTACTGTCTTTGTGGACCACCTGAAACAACACAATGTACCTCAGTTTGGGAACTCCTGCAAAAGAGAGTAGTAGAATGATGGGATTAAGCTATTGCAAGGAAATTATCATCGGTGTCATCGCAAATTTAGTACTGCCGGAACGCTGAAATTTCGGTGATCCGGAGATCCTTCCCCGGAAAATTTTGGAAAAATATGTTCGGAACGGCGATCAAAAAATCCCTTCTTAGCACACCACCCATAAATCTTTAAAAGAATATACATTTCAAATTTAATCTTTCTAGGTCAAGCGGTTTAGGCTGTGAGTAGTTAGATGAATGATGAAACATCACCCTCTCTTTATATATATATTAAGATGAAAATAACAATCCTTTTTCTCCCCCCCCCTCTCTAGTCAAAACTTCTCTTTCGATAAACAACTCAAC
Organism: Forficula auricularia; assembly: GCA_024734495.1. NCBI lineage: Eukaryota > Metazoa > Arthropoda > Insecta > Dermaptera > Forficulidae > Forficula > Forficula auricularia. Next base: position 54,629 of record JALMQS010000408.1, read on the forward strand.
TAATCTACAATTTCATTAAGTATTCTTTTATTTGAAATTCTGCCAGAAACGTCATCTATGATAACTTCTTTGAAAAGAATTTAATATATCTTTTGCATAATATTTTATTTTTCATAAAATAGGGTTAAGTTAAAATCGTGTGAGGTCAATAAATTCTCATTATTTGCTAATCGTTTTCGATCCTCCAACCTGACAATAAACACTCTCTATACTTAAAGGATCGATTTTTCTGCTCGAACAGTTTTTTCCGCCTAGACGCGGATCGTATATCCGCCCTAAAAACGACAACTCCACCCCCTTTATTCCTCGAAAATCGCTTCTTCTTTGCAATAGAGGAATCTTAAGTCGAAATGAAATTCCCTTAAAGAATATTTCAATAAAATAGAATCCGAAAGTGGGTGTTAGGGATTCTCATCGGGGGGAGATTGTTTGCAGCTCTGAATTTAGTCAAAATACGTTGTTCACTTTGTAAACGACAACATGCTATAAATTCCACCGTTGGCTTTTCTTTGTCATGCGTCAAAGGTTATTTGCTCCCTCGACGAAATGAGTGTACTTTGAATGTCTTTTCTGGGGCCTTGTCTCATATTATTCTATCTATGTGTGCGTGTGTGTGTCTACAGTATCACCGGAGGCCATCGTCATCCCAATCGTTTCCTGTATCATCGGTTTTCCGTTACTCGCTTTGCTTGTCATCTGTTGTCTACGAAGAAGGGCCAAATTAGCACGAGAGAGGGCTCGCCGACGACCCGGGTGAGTTTATTTTAACTATTTTAACTTTTTTTCACATTAAAATTTAAAATTCTATTATTAACCGGTAGCTTAATTAAAAATTAAAAATACTAAATACTTAATTTTTTAAATTTGAAAAATAATGAAAAATAAAAGATTTGTTGCCGAAAGTAGGGTCAATTAATGTCATTACCTCCAGTGCTGGTCTTTAGCCCCTTGTAAGAATTGAGTATTTCGATAAACTGCAGTTTGTTTAATTAATGTAATAAAGAAATTTGGACTTTGGAACCCCTATACATTCAGCGCCCCTGGGCGGCTACTACCTACGTCACCCCCAAAGACTGTCACTGATTACGTCATAGGTCTGATTAAACGTTGTTAGCTCCCATTTAAACATATACAGAATGATAAAAAAAGAGACGATTATATCGATTGATTGGTTTCACAATGTGAAAATAAATTGAATTTAAGATTTGTTTAATCAAACCTCCAACGTCACGCCAATTGATGGTATCGGAATCCGATATAACTTGTTTATTTTTCACTATTTTCCACATAAAATCCCATTCATTTAAACTATCATTATTCAATGAGAGTGTCATCTGCTTGATCTGAAGATACGTTATAGTTAATTACTATAATACATATATGATGAAGGGTACCCCCCTACCTCCTCCCCGAGAACCGAACCCAAGCGAAAAAAAGCTATCCGGGCACGGAGGGGCGTCGATGTTATAGCATTTCTGATATGTGGATAAAATTATCTATAGGATCATAAAATAAATGCAATTTCTTTTATAAAACAATCTCAAAAGGTTTATTAGTAATCCAAAAGCTTCAGGAGAAATTCTCCCTTTATGAATGGAATTTGAAAAATTATTGCTATAAAAAATTTGTAAAAATATTGCCATAAAAATAAAAGGAAATATAAAACAATAATAATATCATATTTATCAAATCATATTCTGCTTACTATCGGCAATGAGATCAAGATTCCACTTAATATTAAAAAAATTTTGCACAAACCTTATTGTGCCCTCAAAAAATATATTAAAAAATACTTTTATGCTTAAATTCTACAAATTATAAATAGTTTAATTTTAGACTTTAGTGCTAGACTCTTGGACATTATTTTTTTTAAATTATTATTGGGGGAACTTTTTATACTCTTACCTACATACTCTGGCCACACCTATCAAACTTAACAGTAAAGGTAATGAAAATGTAGTTCTTTTAAAACAAAATTCTAAATACTTCCATAAGTTATTTATCGAATTCCGACCAATTAAAAGGCATTTTAATTTTTATTATTGTTTATTATTTTACACAAATAATTTACATTTTACTTTAAAGTATCACAAACACAAATTCATAATTAGTTTTTCAATTATCATTGAAAAAATTTAGATATCTTAAATAAATTAAATATTTGGCTTAATTTTTTTTCAAGCTCACTGATTAATTCTAGAAAAAGTTTCATGATTAAAACTCAACCTTTTTTACCTCAAAGATTAAAAAAGGCATAATTCATTGTTCGTGGGCTAAGTTGGCGTAATTCCAGTCCAAGTAAAGGGATTTAATCATTATATATAAAAAATTTCAATCTTCCTTTTGGAAAAACTTCATATTTTATATCAAAGTGCCAAGTTCTCCGGCAATTTATTTTTCGTGAGTCACATCAGAGTCACCAATATTTTATTATTCTGTTTGTTTTTTAGGTTAGAAATTGAAATATTTTCGATTAAAACATATATTTAGAAGAGTGACATATTTTTTCTGAGATAAAAAATTCAATGAATTCATTTAAGAGCGTATGCTTCATACAGTTAATGTAAAATGCGATGTATCTTTAAATAAAATTAAAATTAAACTACTAGGTAACTTAGGTTTCACAAAAAAAGTTGATGTCAACATCCACATGATTTTCCATATACATGACCCCTCTCTTTTATTTAATATTTAATAAAATCATTTACGAAAGAACCCTCCTCTCTTTTAATTTTGGGATAGGTATATGCAATTGAATATAACTTCTTTTAAAAACGGAACTCTTCTAGAGGAAAATATTTAAGTATTTTTGTGAGAAAACTTTATCAATCTGATAATTTTTGCTCTCCTCCCCTTGGGTCACTCTTACTTTCATATGGAGAGTCATTTCCGTTAGGTCGTAAAGGATGCATATGCGAAATTTCTTACAAATCGATCAAAGTGTCTAGAATCTATATGAAATGTTAATTATAGGCTTACCATACGTCTTGGTTTGACCGATATGGTTCAGGTGTCCCAGTCAGTTTGTCATTTTGTCCCCGTTATTTGAAAAAAATTAAGTGTTGCCTCGGAAAACTTAATTGTGTACTAAATTTTAGTAGATTTTTTGACGCGATTAAAGATACAAAGAAATACCATAGAAAAAAAAATCAAGACTCCGTATGCTTGCTAGTTAGAGCTTAAACAAGTAATTTCTTTTGTATATTTTCATCTGAATTTTAATGAAGTGCAATTGAATATTCTCTCTATAACGAATATCGTTTTGGTCCGAGTGCCAAAGGACATTCCTAGAATAATAGAAATTAAGAAATTCACCTCTAATAGTCTGAAACAGGTCTGTTCTTGTAAGTGGATGCCAAATACTAGTCCAGACCTGTTCTAGGAATCCTTACAATACCCCTTAGCTTTAAAGAAAGAGGGATGGTTCTATCAACGCTCTTTCTAGTTATTTTCATCGAACAGATTCTAATGAAAGAATCGTTCACCCACACATTAAATATTTGTTTTTATTTATTTAATGTCCCCGGGAACAAAGCCCATTTAGACAGCACATAAGTAGAGTGTTAGTAGGGTTAGTGAGGGAACTGAGTTTTCAGCCGGTAGAAATTTTTATTTGCCAGCTAGGATCGAACCCCGGACCTCCACTTCAATATCGTCATAATCGATCGATGCCGGAGCGAAGCCAGTGCGTTAGCTGACTGAGCTACCTGACTCCCCCACATTAAATAATAAAAATGTGAACAATTTTTAAGACTCGGTATACTAGAGCTGCCCTAGTAATTATTAATAAACTTAAATATAAATTGTTCAGGAACTCATTTCTGATGAGTACGTGGATTGCGACCACGGGGTTATCCGAGCTAAGTCTGACATTGCTTCCACTTACTTGTGTCAGGCTTCTCTCTTTCTCTCTCCTATACGGCCTCCCTTGGCCAACTCTTGTTTTTTTACCGACTCCGACGCTATTAGGTTTTCGAGGGCTAGGAGTTGATTTCCTTTTTCATTTTTCTTCTCTTCAACACGTGGAAGGCAACGGGAAACCACCACATTACAAATCCCGAGAATATGCAACATGACGATTTCTCTTCGAGTAAAGAATTCCGGAGATAAACTAGCCCCTCGTTCGGATCTCCGGGAAGGGGCTACCCGAGGATAGACCATCATAAAGGGAAAAATAAATAACGACTTTCTACGAGTCGGAGCGTGGAATGTAAAGACGCTAAGGGGAGACGATAAACTAGTGAATTTAAAGCGGGAAATGGATAGACACAAATTGGACATTATTGGGATTAGTGAAATGAGATATCCAGAAGAGGGAGATTTTTGGTTCGAAAACAGCCATAGAATCATTCACACGGGGGGCAGAATGGGAGGGCAGGAGTGGGCATTATTATGAATAAAAAAATAGGGCAAAGGGTAAAGAATTATCTACAGGTAAGCGAAAGGATTCTTATGATTACAGTGGATTCGAAACCGAAAGATACTGTGATAATCCAGGTATACATGCCTACTACATCATATGAGAACCAAGATATAGAAGAAATGTACGAACAAATTGAAAACCTGATGAAGCGCGTTAAAGGGGATGAAAATTTAATAATTATGGGGGATTGGAATGCAAGAGTAGGAAAAGGCAAAGAAGGAAAAGTGGTGGGCGAACACGGTCTAGGAAATAGGAATGAAAGGGGCGAAAGATTAATTGAATTTTGCAGTAAGCACAGTCTAGTAGTAGCAAACACACTCTTCCAACACCATCCAAGAATAAATTTTTTATAATTTTTCTAACTGATATAACAAAGAATAATTGACCTATCAATGAGAAGTGTTTTGGCCGCGCTTTATTTGAAAAAGATATTTTATCACAAGACTATTGCGGATTATGCTATTAAAGTCTGTGGAGTCTTAAATCTGGACCAGGAGAGAAAAAAGATGTGATCCACTTAGCTACAATCCAACGTCATTTTGCGTATAGCCCGCTAGACATTCGGATGGATCACCAAGTGAACTTAAGATCTCTGATGTTATATATTCAATCTCCCAGTACAGAGCGCTCTGCCTATTAGCATGTATGTTAGATGCCTGCCATAAATTAACCGAATGTTTTCTACATTTGATTCAATCACGAATCAACTGTAAGGAATTTTTGTCAAATATTGAGTGAAAATAATATTTGAACTTATATATTTCTAACTTGAAATAATGATCTTAAATAAATTTTTTATAATTTTTCTAACTGATATAACAAAGAATAATTGACCTATCAATGAGAAGTGTTTTGGCCGCGCTTTATTTGAAAAAGATATTTTATCACAAGACTATTGCGGATTATGCTATTAAAGTCTGTGGAGTCTTAAATCTGGACCAGGAGAGAAAAAAGATGTGATCCACTTAGCTACAATCCAACGTCATTTTGCGTATAGCCCGCTAGACATTCGGATGGATCACCAAGTGAACTTAAGATCTCTGATGTTATATATTCAATCTCCCAGTACAGAGCGCTCTGCCTATTAGCATGTATGTTAGATGCCTGCCATAAATTAACCGAATGTTTTCTACATTTGATTCAATCACGAATCAACTGTAAGGAATTTTTGTCAAATATTGAGTGAAAATAATATTTGAACTTATATATTTCTAACTTGAAATAATGATCTTAAATAAATTTTTTATAATTTTTCTAACTGATATAACAAAGAATAATTGACCTATCAATGAGAAGTGTTTTGGCCGCGCTTTATTTGAAAAAGATATTTTATCACAAGACTATTGCGGATTATGCTATTAAAGTCTGTGGAGTCTTAAATCTGGACCAGGAGAGAGGGGAGATGTGATCCACTTGGCTACAATCCAACGTCATTTTGCGTATAGCCCGCTAGACATTCGGATGGATCACCAAGTGAACTTAAGATCTCTGATGTTATATATTCAATCTCCCAGTACAGAGCGCTCTGCCTATTAGCATGTATGTTAGATGCCTGCCATAAATTAACCGAATGTTTTCTACATTTGATTCAATCACGAATCAACTGTAAGGAATTTTTGTCAAATATTGAGTGAAAATAATATTTGAACTTATATATTTCTAACTTGAAATAATGATCTTAAATAAATTTTTTATAATTTTTCTAACTGATATAACAAAGAATAATTGACCTATCAATGAGAAGTGTTTTGGCCGCGCTTTATTTGAAAAAGATATTTTATCACAAGACTATTGCGGATTATGCTATTAAAGTCTGTGGAGTCTTAAATCTGGACCAGGAGAGAAAAAAGATGTGATCCACTTAGCTACAATCCAACGTCATTTTGCGTATAGCCCGCTAGACATTCGGGCTATACGCAAAATGATAATATTCCATATCCCGGAGTGTTAGGGATATTATTGTAAAAAATGTATATAAATCTTTTTGGCTAATAAACACTTTATAAAAAAACACACGTGGAAAATGCCGTTAGACAAGGGGAGATTTCAAATAGATTACATATTAGTCAGACAAAGATTCAGAAATCAATTAAAGGACTGCAAAAGTTATCCTGGGGCTGATATATCTAGTGATCACAATCTAATTGCGATGAAATGCTGACTAAAATTTAAAAAACTAATAAAAAAGGGGCGGTCGCGAAAAAACTGGGATATATCTAATTAAAAAATAAGGAAACCCAAAAACTCTTCGAAAACGTAATGAATAAGAAACTGGAAGAAAAAACACCCACAAATAATAAAGAAGATGAAATCGAACAAGAATGGAATGACATGAAATCAAGCCTGACCGAAACAGCCAACGAAGTCCTTCAATCAAAGAAAAACGAAATTAAAAAGACATGGGTAACAGACGAAATACTGCAACTGATTGACGAACGAAGAAAATTTAAGAACAGAAAAGACGAAGAAGGGAAAGAAACATATAAAAAATTAAGATGGAAAGTTATAAGAGAATGTAGAAAAGCAAAAGAAAAAATGATTCAAGAAAAATGTAAAGAAGTCAACGAAAATCTAGTATTGGGAAAAGTTGATGTAGCCTATAGGGCAATAAAAAGAAATTTTCAAGAAGACAAGCCAAAAAGCAAGAACATAAGAGATAAAGGAGGCCACATTATTCTAAACGAAAACGAACAGGCAAATAGATGGAAGGAACACCTAGAAGAACTCTATGGAGAAGAAAAAACAATGAACCCAATAGAAGAAGAAGAATCTGTGGACGAAAACGAATTAGGAGACCCCATACTCAGGTCAGAATTCGAGACAGCTTTGAAGGAACTAAAAAATAATAGAGCACCCGGAATAGACAATATACAAGCTGAAATCCTAAAGAACTCTGGAGAAAAGGCACGTGACAAACTTTTTGAACTAATTAGCAAAATCTATAAATTGGGAATCATCCCAAAAGATTTCGAAAAAAACAAAATAGTCACACTTCCCAAAAAGACAGGCGCGGATAAATGTGAAAATTTCAGGACCATTAGCCTAACCTCACATGCCTCCAAAATCCTAACCAAAATAATCCAAAGAAGAATAGAACAAAGAGTTGAAGAAAATCTGGGGAAGACCAGTTCGGCTTTAGAAGAAACAGAGGCACCCGAGAAGCAATTCTCTCTCTTAGACTAATAATAGAAAGGGCTTTTATCAGGGAAGAATCTGTCTACATCGGATTCATAGACCTAGAAAAAGCATTCGATAACGTCAATTGGGAAATTATGTTTAAAATATTAAAACAGGCGGGAATAAAATTCAGAGAGAGAAGACTAATCTACAATCTATATCAAAACCAGACGGCAATTATAAATATTGGTGATGAACAAAGAGAAGCCAAAATAAAAAAAGGTGTAAGACAAGGATGTGTGCTGTCACCCATGATTTTCAACTTATACATAGAAGAAGCGATTAAAGAATTCAAAGACAAAATTGATACAGGTATAGAAATCCAAGGTCAAAAGATCGCTATGTTAAGATTTGCCGATGACATTGCCCTTCTAGGAAGCAATAAAAAAGAATTAGAGGACGCCTTGAATGGAATTAACCAAATCCTAATAGAAGAAATCAAAATGAAAATAAACAAGAATAAAACCAAGGTCCTAGTATGTACAAAAAAAGAACAAACGAGACAGGAATGCATCAAAATTAACCAAGAAAACCTAGAAGGAGTTAAGGAATTCCGCTACCTAGGAAGTAAAATAACATGGGATGGGAGGAGCAAAAACGAAATTAAATCAAGAATTGCCCAAGCAAAAATGGGGTTTAATTCAAAACAAAAACTACTATGCTCCTCCTCAATCAGCTTAGCAAACAGGAAGTTGCTATTGAAGACATATGTATGGAGCATAGCCATGTACGGGTGTGAAACCTGGACAATTGGAAAAGCGGAGAGAAAGAGATTGGAGGCTTTCGAAATGTGGTGCTACAGAAGAATGATGAATATCAAATGGATGGATAAAATTACAAATGAAGAAGTTCTTGGAAGAATCGGAGAAAGAAGAACCTTGTGGAAGAGTCTGAAGAAGAGAAGAGGTCAGATGATGGGGCACACACTGAGACATGGGGGACTGCTTAGGGATATCTTGGAGGGGGAGGTGGGAAAGAAAAGGGGAAGGGGAAGACCCAGATTAGAATATTTCAACCAAATAATTGGGATGCCAGACATTTAGAGAGGTTAAACAGCTGGCGGGTGACAGAGCCGAGTGGAGACGGATTGTTGCATCAAACCAGTCTTAGGACTGTATACTCAATGATGATGATGATAAATTGTTCATTTCTGACTATACTATCACATCCTCTTAAAATCACAGTAGAATAATTTAAAAATATTAATATTTTGTGCCCTTTGAACGAGATATTCCAAAATCTAATCACTAATAATAATATTTTTTTTTTTTGTGAAACCAACCGAGTAGCTTAATTTTATTATAAAATATGTTTCACCTCGAACCAACACCATGAATAAATATTGACCTAATTGTATTACAGGTTGTTTTATACAGTTAAAAACAAAATTAATAATCAAAGTTAGAAACAAAACTTTCATTTTTTTCTGAAGCACAAAATAATAATAATAATAATAATAATAATAATAATTTTTGTTTAAAATAAAAAAGTATAACGATCAAATTTTATATCTACCCTACTCAATAGGCGACGGAAAACGGATTCCTGGAAAGAAGATCTTATGAGTGAGAGGTGAGAGTGCTAATTTTACTTCGACTTACAACTTTATATTCTTTTCTAGATTAATTATTTGAATTATTAGACTATTAAGAAATTTAACGAAATTATCCTCTGCTTAAATCTAAGATGATATTAGATATTAGATATTTTTGATTGCCAAGAGTTTTCGCATTTTAGAGAATCGAACCCATCGTAAAAAATTCTATCCTGGCCATTGACCTTCTCAGAAAAACGAAAGTGACATATATAACCAGCTATTAAATTTGAGTCAAAACATTTTATTGCCTTAATACTTTATTGTAAGATTTCCGTCGCTCATTAGCACCTAGCTTTAAGGGCATCAAAATGACAGTATACATTATTTCTAACAAATATTTATATTTTTAATTTATCAGAGATCTCAAAGAAAATCAGCAAAAAAATTATTTTTACAAGTACTATTTTAAGGGCACCAAAATGACAGTATAGAATATTTCTAATAAATATTTAAATTTTTAGTAGTTCTCATAGAAAATAAGGCAAATGTTATTTTTGAAAATCGTAATTTGAAATTATTATAAATTAAATCTACTTTTTTTTTTTTAATTTTATTGAACCAATCATTTTACATGAATTAATGTATACATTGTATTTGACTTCGACTTCGCAGATTACTTCTCCACCATCTAGTGTCCTTTATCATCTTTTTAGTCCTTGTTTTTTAATAAGAGGAAAAACTATTTAAACAAAAAAACCTCTTTTCCGATAATTATTCCAATTCCATATTATTTTTCCTCTCCCAATTAAATCTACTTTTTATTAAATCAATTATTTTTCATTAATGTATACATTATATTTGAGCTTCGACTCCGGAGATTACTTCTCCACCATCGACTGTCCTTGAACATCTTTTTTAGTCCTTGTTTTTAATAAGAGGAAAAAACTAATTAAATAAAAAAACCTCTTTTCCGATAATTATTCCAATTCCATATTTTCATTTCTCTCATCCGTCTCAACCCAATTAAATCTACTATCTTTGGACAAAAATATAAGACCATTTATTAGAAAAAAGAAGCGAGATTCTCAGACTAATTGTTTTAAAATTAATATTTATTTTAATGTAGGATATTGAGGATTAAAATCATATATATATATATATATTTTATTATTATTATAAAGCTTAACTTCCCGAGGTCAAGAGAGTAGAAAAAAAATTTAAAGCTTAAATTTTAACTTAAAAGCATAGATATTTGGACTCTTGAATGCATTCTTTTGGAATTAATAGACGTATTCTAAATTTATTGGAGAAAAAACTATGAACTTTTTTAACTCTTTACCCACGGTCTCCCTAAATTTTGGAGATTTTTTGGAAATTTTTTGGTCAGTAAAGAGTTTGACTTAGATATTTTATAAATGTCTAGTTTTTAAGATAGTTCTTTCACAAATGCAAAAATTCAAGAAGTCTTCGAAACTTGGAATATAAGTCATTAAAAGCATAATAAACACACTGTTAAAATTTGAAGACGATTTACCCCACCAAAGATGAAATAATTGCAATTAAAAATGAAATTTTTTACAAATGGTAGATTGGGAAAGGGTGGGAAAATGATCATTATTTCATTTTTTGCCCATTGAAAGACTTTCGCCATCTTGATGAAAAACTAATATTTGTTAGAATAATATATTCGGAGTAACTTAAAAAAAAAATTGAAATTATTTACCTCGTAGTTTTGATAAAAAATAAAATAAAATCATATTTGGGGGATTATTTTTAGTGGAATGGATATAAGATCAATGGCTTGGAAACGATCCATTCATAAAGAGGATATAATAGTGTGAGAAGTACAGTCACGTTAAAAAAACATAACCTAAAATTTTAGTACCCCGTATAGCACAGAGACCAAAATAAAACCCAAATGCAACTTTTTTGATTGGTTGAATTATAGTCATTATGTAGTTTTAATTAGGTTGAATTACGGTTTTAAAACGGTATAACGGTATAAGATTATAAAGCAACCGTTACAAAAACGAGACATAACTACCGTTTTGAAACCGTAATTCAACCTAATTAAAACTATATAATGACTATAATCCAACCAATCAAAAAAGTTAGATTTGGTTAGATTTTGGTCTCTGTGTTATACGGGGCCATTCATATGTATAGAGTGGTTACGAAACTAAAACTTTTGGATTGTCGCGAAAGAACTACCTTAAGTCACATATCAAAACATTATCTACAATCGTCCAAGAGCTTTCTTTGTAAGAATTATATTTTTTGTCGAATTTTCTACATTTTTCAACGAGAAATTATAAAACTAGAACGTCCAAAATCTAATGAACTCTTTGTATCAGAAATATGAGCTTCCCATTTTAATCTATTAGAATCCAGACATACACACAGATATACAAAATTAATTTTTGAAAAGTTTTTTCTCCATGTTTCAGACATTACTAAACCATATTCACTTTTACAAATTATTCTTTCGTTGGCTTGTTTTGAGTTTTTATAAATTTAAATATTTTTTACGATGGAAAGGATTTTTTTTTAATTTTTAAATTTTAAAATAAATATATTTTCAAATATAGAAAATATATAAATTATTCCCCAAAAATCAAAAATACATAAAAAAATATAAAAATCATAAATATATATTTTTTAAAATAAATTGAAATATTCTAAACAGAGAGAGACCTAATTACCATCCTGTATATATATATATAGGGGAATCGGATTAGCCGAGAGCTTAAGACACTAGCCTTCTAAGCAGGAGTCCCGGGTTCGAGTCCGAGTCCCTGCATTGATATTTGACCGGCTATAATCTGATTCCTAGTCACCAATCCGTCTGGCAAGCGTGGTGACTTAATGCCAACCCCTTCCATTTGATGGAAGAGGCCTATATTCAGGAGTGGATTGTCGCTATCGACAGGCTAATGATGATGATGATGATATATGTATATATTAATCAAAAAAAAATTAAAATCTTCTCAAAAATGAATTAAAAATTTTTATCCACCATATATTTTCTTCACTTTTCCAAATTATTTTTTCGTTTGCTTGTTTTGAATTTTTATTAATTAAATTATTTTTTACGATTTTTTTTATGGATTTTATTTATTTGTTTACTTTTAAAAATTTATAATACAATAGGTACATGTTTTTTCAATTATAGAAAAGTGGATAGAAAAAATAATAGGGAACATATATATTTTTCGTAGTGTCATATTTACATATTGGAAATTGGTTTTTGATACTAGGTCCGCATTTATTTAATTATCTATTTACAATATGTACAAATATAGAACTTTGGGTACCACCTAGTGTTGTACAACACTTTTATTAGAATCCCTATTTCAACTACTATGCCAAATCTACACATTGGACGATTATCGGTTGATTCGTACATTTTGTTATTTTATTTTTATTCGGCGGACGGTTCGAATCGACCGATAATCGTCCAATGTGTATGACTAAAGAGTCATTGCAAATACTCTAGATTATATGACTTAGTGAGTGGATGACGAAACAACCTATCTTAGGCTTCTTCTAACTTGGATAGTATGTGCAATAGAAATTTAAAAATTCGTCCTTTAGTTAAGCTTATGTACCTACATACTATATATTGAGGAAATAATTTTCAGACATGTACATATTTTCAGTGCGAAGTTTTAAAGCATTCAAAATCGTGCGAGATAATTCTAGAAAAGATATTCTGCCGTTCCTCAAGATAAAGAGATTCATAACCGCTGGAAATATTGAAACATTAATGTTCTTATTATCATTCTTTTGATTCACATTTGGGATTAGATAACATATTTTCTGTTAAAACATTCACACCATTGACAAGAATATCATTTTGTAAATAGCGAAATAGATCATCTACAATTTTCTCCAACCCTTACATGACACCTTCAATATAATTTATTACAACGTCTAATTTTATCTAGTATAGGACCTTGCAGGTTCAAGGATAAGTTTGACAATTTTAAACATTTGTAGATATTGATCTCTTTAAGCGTCTCTCTGGTCGTCCTTTATGATATAAATGTATGTTAAAATAGAATAGAACGTTTCGTTCCTTTTTCTCTCTCTATTTATTCCCTTAGAAATATCGAAATGTATAAAGGATGACAGCCCGTTAGAAGGGAAAAAATCCGCCCCGGATTTGAATTGGGGATCTCTTTTCCTTATTCCTTGAGTCATATCCGTATTCTAACTGTGCCCGAGTTTCTAATCCCGAGAGTTTATTCTTACATCCACCCGTGGGATGAACATAATTTCATTATAAATATTTGATTATGCGTAATAAACGATGCTCTTTATTTAATAGTACGTGGGTGGAACAAGAGCAAAAAATAAGGGAGATTTCAAAGTTATTCTGCCTGGCATGGCAATTACCCCAATTTGCAAACTTTCAACATTCATAAATATAAAATTGTGATAGCTTTACATCTATCTGTGCTATAGTGGCAAAGCGCTTTTTATTTTCTTACCAGCTACGAAGCCAGCCTTCGGTTGGCATCTTGCTGGCCAGGGGGCTCCGCAGTGGGTTTTAAAATAATTATTTACATTTCCTAATTTTAATAAATTTTATTTGTCATGAACTATTAGTGGGTTTTAAAATTAAAAAAATCACGTTGGCGTCGTCTTGCAAGTCGATTATAAGAAGTATAGATAAACCGTCAGAACTTAATTTCCAAATACAAAAAACTAATTAGAATCTAACCCAGATCAATCTGTTCAAAAATAAAAAAAAATAAAAATCTAAATATCGAATGGTTTTAATTAAAGAACTGAAATTTGGAAGACAAGCTTTTATTTATAAAGAGAAATGAATGAGATTGTTCTCTGATGTTTGTGTGGCTAGCTTGCTGTGATAAGAAAACTAATTTTTTTATTAATAAAAAATTAGTTAATGAGGTGGATTTCACATAAAAATAAAATAAAACAAAAATGAGTTTTGATTTCGATATATTTCGGGTTGTTAGCCCATCGTCAGGATTTAGAAACTCACTTCGTAATTTTACCTAATTTTTTATTATTAAAAAATGTTTCACCTTGAACCAACACCTATCTCCTTAAAAGTTATTTAATTTTTCTATATTCAATCGGGTAATTAGCCCCATGAGAAATAAGAGAATACATTTTTATAATTAAAAAAACCGATGATGAAGATCAAACCTTCGAAACTATAGTCTCAAACAAATAAATTATACATAGGTATATAGTATATATATAACCTTATTCATTTTTCTTTATGAATCAACAACTCTACTACTCTCGGCATAACAAAATCTTTTCAATTTATTTATTTATTTATTTATTTATAAACGTCACCTATATGAAAATCTTTAACTTTTTTCTCAAATCCTTTGCTGACAAATTTTCGAAAATCGTACAGAGCCTTTCACTTTTTACTTTATCCTATGCGAAGCATGGGGAAAGTATTGTAATCGGTCTCGCGGCAAGCGCGACTTCAAAGGGTCCTCAGGTAAAGACTACGGAACCCATGAATTCAATTAAAATCACAAATTGTAGTATTCAATTAGGTTGAATTTTCACACATGACGGTTTTGCCAAAAATTGCATGGGGTCTCGTCGAGAGGCCAAAAAGTACGATTATTTCATTTAGTGCGTGCGGATGGATGGATGGATGTATGGATGGATGTTATCGTTTTTTTGGGCCCACGATTTTTTCCACACCGTTGTACCGATTGAAATGAAATTGAAAACCTACCATTAGTTTAACAAAATGAAGCGCTGATTAGTTTTTGGTACATATCGGCCTACAAACATTAGTACTTTATTTCGGCACTTTTTTAGTTTTTTCTAAATATCTTGAAAATGACTTAACCAATTTTGATGAAATTTAATATCCTAATTAAGTACCTTGGGGACCACAAAAAGGTTAAATAAAGTTTTTAGTAAAATTATATTTTAAAGTACTTTACTCTAGAGTAAGATAGTACTTTTTTAAATTCTACTTCTTTAAAGTTATTCATTTACTCAAGCTTGAGTTGTTTGCCATAAAAGAATTTAGTCTTTTTGATTTTAAGTCGATTCTTCCACGTTATCAGTAGAGGTTGCCATTAATAGTCAAAACATCAAAAATGGAATGCAATAAGGTTATTCCTCTAATATTAGATAAGAATCGATCGTTATTTTTGATTTTAAGTCGATTCCTCCATGTCTTCAGCAATGGTTACCAATAATAATCAAAGGGTCAAAAATCTAATGTATAATTATTATTCCTCAAGTAATAGATGAGAATCAATCGCTATTTTTGATTTTAAGTCGATTCTTCCATGTCTTCAGCAATGGTTACCAATAATAACCGAAATGTCAAAAATCCAATGTAGAATTGTTATCCCTCAAGTATTAAATGAGAATCCAAAATTATTTTTGAATTTAAGCCAACATGAACTCCAAATTGCAATTGACATCTGATTAATAATTAAGGAATAAACATATTAATATTTCAAATGAATTTGGATAAAGTTTACCAACGATCCGTTGCACTTTATTTCTCCAGTTACTAATTTCTTATTTTATTTAAATAATCCAAATTTGTTTTTAGGACAAGAAAAAAATAATAACTTGTTTCATCTTGTTATGCTGTTCATTGGTGTATAAAGTCAAACTCTCTGTCTTTTGTTGTAATTTCTTAATTACTCGAAGTTTATAGCTATATATACAACGGGTATATATGTACATAGAATTTTCTATATAGGTCAAAATAAAATAAAGCTTTCCTAGTACATCTTATGGAATTGTCGAAATTAATAGACATGGTTAAGAGATTGCATTCCATTTGAGAGCAGTAGAACCCCTAACTAACGACAATTGGGATTTTCTTCAAGGCTAACAGACAATAGGACAAAGTGAAAATGGCTCGTTCTATTTATGAGCCATTTTCATTTAGATCTAACCAATTTAGGATTTAATTATTGTCAAGTTATTTTAACGTAAACGACTATTACGGCCTCAGGGTGTAATGAAATGAGAAACGAATAACTGCTTTCACTATATATTATCTCATAAACCAATATAAAAATGTATATCAATGGATACTATATGAAAATGACACTGAAAGAAATAAAATAATGATAATTTATCTAATTTATCATGTCTACGATTCAAAGTTTTATTATGTCTTCACTAGGGCAAAAATAAACCAGGAAAAAGAAGTATCTACTCCCTGGAAGAAAAAGTGACCAGAATTTCTGGGCGCAAGCCAAATTCTGGCGGGTGATTCTACTGTTTCGCCCTTTCACTCAACAACAACTGAGTCCTGTCCTCCAATGCCTACAATTTCCACATCAAAATTTATTATTTTATAAATAACCAGACATGCCATCGCAATACTCACATTACTATATTTTATAGAATATTAATGTGGAAGTAAAATGAGGACACCAGCACTTTTGACTGCAATTTTTTAAAAGAACTTTATTCCAAATAAATTATTAATAATTGATGTAAAGATTTAAGCATCTTTTTGAGTCACTTTTTTTGAAAAAGACAATAAAAGATTGACTCTTCAGGTGGAATTATAAATTTTATTCATAACAAGACTATACTTTCGATGGCTTTTCCCTCTTCATTAGTCTATTACAGAGGTGGGGAACCTTTTTACCCTGAGAGGCCACATTTAAAATAGCAGATAGCAGTAACAAAGGAGACCACATAAGTTTCAATACCGATAAATGTAACTTTTGTAAAGTTATTGCTGTTTAAATTCAATTTTTTTTTATTTCAAATTCATTTTTTTTTTTTATTTCAAATTCAATATTTTTTTATACATATTTTAAAAAAACACAAAAATTAATAAAATTAAATTAATAAAACAAAACAAAAATTTAATTCAATGAAAAGTAAATAATTAAACAAAGTATATAAATAATACAAAATAAAAAACTTTAAATTATTTATTCATTATTTAATATGTAATTCAAGTATTAGTGAGATATTTGCATTTGTTTCTTGCTTGAAAGTACTTCAATATTTGGATGAAGCTGCGTAACGCGAAGTCTTAATTGATCTTCTAAATGAGTATCTGTAATTTGGGTTCTTAAATTAGTTTTAATTTTTGCCATTAAAGAAAATGTTGACTCGCAATTGTACTTCCAAAACAGGAAAGTAAACGTCGTGCATTATCTCGTAGGCATGGGTATTCAACAGCATTTTTCCAGATTTCTATAGGGTCCTGTTTAGCCTCAAAAAGGGATTTATATAGGGAAAATATTGACAATAAAGAGATGACAAAGTGTTTATACATGTGATTTTATTTTAAATTTATGAAATATTTTTATTTGTATGTATTTAAATATCAAGAAGATAAAAACCTAGAATAATCGTCGAGGCCACATAAGAAATTCAAAAAGGCCACAGGTTCCCCACCTATGGTCTATTACAATTGATTCACAAGAATTAATGTATGGATGGATAGTGACTATCGAGGGGTGAACCGCGACCTAATATGCTGTACAACTACTTCCAAATATTTTCAAGTACTTCCAAATATTTCCAAGTACTTTCAAATGTTTCCAAGTACTTCCATATATTTCCAAGTAATCCCAAAAATTTTCAAGTAATTCCAAATATTTCCAAGTACTTCCAAAATACTTCCAAAGAGGTGTACACCGATCACTCCTCGGTGACTATAGTCTCGTTATAAATAAAATTTATAATTCCAGCAGAAGACACACTCTTTTAATGTCTCCTTGGATTTATTTTATTTAGGGGACGAATCAAAGATTTTAGTAGAAATATTTTTACATTGCATATCAGAGGGCTACGTCCCCTCAAGAATCGAACTCAAGCTCTAACTTGCTTGCCAGGCAGTTAACCAAACACCTAAGACAAAACTCTCTGCAACATACCATATATAAGAAATATGCAATGTAAAAATATTTCTACTAAAATCTTTGATTCGTCCCTAAATAAAATAAATTCGTTTCTTAAATTATTAATATTAAAAAATTGAAAATAAAAAATTAATTTATATTATTAAATTATTAATTCAAAATAAATAGATTTTGAATAGTTTATTATATTTAAATTTATTAGTAGGACAGCTCTAACCCTAGCTGAGTGTTTCGCAGTTTACAATATTTCACTTCTCCCACGACTATCTCCAAAATTTGCTTGGAAAGCATACTGGGTCTTAAAAATGTTTTCCCTTTATCATCCAATATTATATGAATATTTAATTCAATAACAGTCTCATAATTTATACATAATTCCATTTTGCTAATTATTAGAAAACTAATTCACTCCATTATGATTATGTTTGCGATTTTGAAATCTGCTCTTATATTGGAAATACCATACACGGAGTCGTAATATAATGGGGTGTTATTTAAGGGTATCGACTCTCCACGAGAGTGTAAGCAAACAAACGGCTTTTAACTAAAAACAAATATTAGACCAGACAATCTACGAAACTAGAACAAAAAAAGCAAACATAAGCTATTTCCTTTCTCCATCAATGTATAATGTATTAGTGTGTGGACAGTAATATACAAACTAATCAATAAATTTTCAAAATATATTTAAGTAAGTAAGTATGTTTGGAAATGTATCTATTGTAGAGAAAAATCATCACTCTTTGTATCCCTACACTACATTTAAATTGCGCACGGTGTAACCGTAAAAAGTTTGTTATGGTGTCAAAATGTTTATAAAATGTTTATATATATCCAAAATTAAGTCGTGATTAGACTCTTGGCTGCTGAAATCAGAAAAAAAAAATGAAAAATTTAGTAGTTGACCTTATTTTAATTCAATAGTTAACCACTTGTACTGGAAATTGATTTAATGACACTTTGATTCCACTAAAGTAATAAAAAATATATATAAAATTTTCAAGTCAAAATAAGCCACTTTTTGTAACACTCTGAATAAGAGGGGGAAAACTTTTAAATTATAATAATATCAAATTTCAAACGTTTTTAGTGTATTTCTTAGTGTTTCATTTGTTGATCAATGGTAGTCATCCACTAAAGCCAGATAAAAAACGTATACCACTAATTGACCATCATGGTCAACTTTTGGAAACTAACCTAATGGCGTGATTCAATATTTGACCCACACTAATAAACCACGATTATCAGGTTTACGACAAATGAAATGATTTTATCAAATATAACATTAATACTTGGGTACAAAATGAAAATTTAAGTCAGAAATTCGTAAATTAGTAACTATAACTCTAAATTTGTTCTTAGCAAAACAGGAAATAACAAGATAAATCCATATCACTCACCAGCATGCAGTAAATTGTCCATCATAAATACCAACAAATTCATTACATATCTGATAATTTCAAATCATGGCAGTAGTCACAAAGAGAAACAAAGAGGTTGTCCCTCTGCTTGATGCAAATATAGTGGCAGTAGTAATAGTAAGGGGACATATGCAGTTTATCAAAACATAATGGCATGGTTTCAAAAATGTCATTCTGAATTCTTTATCTTCTCTCACTAGATACAGATACCTCTGAAAATCGTACCTATATTAAGCTATAAATAAATTTTTTTCAAAATAACTATACTCAAAAATGTGTCTCGATATTGTACCTAACAATACTGAATATAAAATATATAACAGGTTGTCTTTTTTGTAGTTATTTATAATATGATTTGGAGTCAAACAAACAAATCTAATATATCATTGTGATATAACATTTAATTATTTATTTATTTGAATTAAACGAAATAAAAACTAGTTTATTAAACGTGTATGTTTTGAAGAATAATAGACATGAAAAAAATTAAAACTGTTTTACATATAATACAATTTAATCACACCAGAGGAATGCAAGTTAAAGAGCTGGGATTAATTCAACAGCACATAGTATTTTGTTTAATTTCTAATTTTTTTAACATAGAGAGATGTTTTCAAAGCGTCTATAGAGTGCTTTAATATATAAAATCCCCAAACTTTTTAAGCAAACATCTATAATTAAAAATAAGTCATGCTCGTCTTTTTGACTTTAGTCAAATTGCTCCGTTTTGCATTGACGCTTATCTTTTTTTGTCTGTTATTTATAAAACGTGAACGTGCTTCTATTCAGCTTGGTTAAAACATCAAAGTATGCCATGCATTTTTTTTATTTGCATAAAAACACTTGATAATGAAGTTGAATGATGTTCTGAATTTGTTAAGAAATCTTAACATCGGAATCAAACCCTAATCCTTTTTAGGTCAGAAAAATATTTTTAACATTAAGATAAAATAAATAAATATTTATTATACGGTTTTTACTTGGTAGTATGAATTAAGAATTATATATTGACAACTATTCGTGGCGGGCTCCTTTGTTGCCCTCCTGAATTCTTAAATAGTGATTATCCTAATTTTTTATTTTCTTGTTGTGAATTTAGTGGCGAGGTTATCATGAACAAGATTTTGTTTGGTATATTTATACTAGAATTTTTCTAGTTCCGACATGCTCTATGCAAATTTTGATGTTTTGGCAATTTTATTTTTAAGTTACCATAGAGCTACAAAGCTGTACAAGCCTATAAGGAATGACAGACTAGATAATGACTTTAGAAACTTTGATTATAAAGCAATTTATTTCTGCGAATAATTGTTAACTTAAAACTTGGCACAATAGCACGGCTTAAATACAGTCCTTAATGTCAAATTTCAGCTCATTAGCTACAACTCTTCTGAAACTTAAAAACCAAAAAGTTTTATGTTAGTGAAATACAAACATAACAAACTTCAGACAACCACTGAGCTTTTCTCTCTCTCTCTCTTTCTGTCTATGTGTGTGTGTGTGTAAATCATCTCTATGTACATACGTCCCCGGGTAACCACAATATCCTCAGAATATTCTAAGGATATTCTAAGGACATTTAAATCTTCTTAGAATATTCTGAGGATATTGTGTGTTACCTGGGTCTGGTCGACTACAGAGACGGAGAAAGAGAATGGAGGCCTTCGAACTGTGGTGCTACAGAATAATGTTGAAGCTTAATTGGGTGGATAGAATTACCAACGAGGATGTTCTTGAAAAAATTCATGAAAAGATAACATTTTGAAAGAATCTGAAAAGGAGACAATTTAACAACACTCGTTAAGACTTGGGGAATTGATAATATATATTTTAGAGGGTGAATTGTTAAAGAAAAGGGAAGAGGTCTCCGCCCCTGTCTCGAATACGGCTCTCATCTATGGAGAGGAGCCTCTAAATATTCTCTTGCTACCCTAGATGCAATTCAGAAACGAGGCGTCAAGCTAATTGACGATTCTATCCTCACCGACTCCCTCGACTCTCTGGCTCATCGAAAAAATGTCTCTGCCCTTTCCCTTTTCTATAGATACTATCACGGCAGGTGCTCTGATGAGATAAAATCAATAATTCCCCCCAAAGCATGCTTTGCACGTAGTACGCGTTTTGCCGACTCCCAACACTCTTTCGCAGTCAAATTAGAAAAGTGCCGGACCACTTCATTCGCCAATACATATATCCCCATGACTTCAAGGAACTAGAACTCTCTCCCAGCCTCCATCTTTCCGAGCACATATAATCTTCAAACCTTCAAAACCGGAGTGCATAGACACCTACGTCTACACCCTCTCACTTAATCAACTTTCCCTTCTCTTCGGGTCTTTCGAGATCCATAGGAGCTGCATCTTTACTGGTGTACCCCTTCTTGCATTCGATTGCATTAAAAAAAAAAGGAGGACTTTCTAGATAATTAAAAATATCCCTAGTAGCAAAATGTTTCAAACTATAAAGTAACAATATAGTGCATATATAGTTTTCGAGAATCTATGTAGACCCTATATAGTTACTATATAGTTTGAAACATTATGCTACTAGGGATGAGATGTTGTATTTTTAGAGAAGTAATAGAGTTGGCTGAATGGAGGAAGGTGGTTTCCTCAAACCAGTCTTAGGACTGCATACTCGATCAATGATGATGATGATGATGAAGATGAATTTTGAAATCCAGATAAACAGACAGCCAATAGAGAGGCAGAACAAACTTCTCTACGTTTCAGACGTTAAATTTTTTTAGATACTTTTGAATATCTTCCAATAAAAATTGGAGGAAAAAGTGACGCTATATGCTGTTTGAGGTTTCGGTGAATTATTAATTTTTTAAACCATTTCCTTTATAAAAGAATTAGTATATGACTACTTTTTCAATGACATTTTTTCAGCCTAACCCCTACCGTTTATTTTCCTAAATTAAAATTAAAAAAAATAATTTTTGTATACAATTAATTAAATTGTAATTCAAAACACATCTGTTTGATTATATACTATTTTTTACCTACTATAGCAAAGGATTTAAATCTCAATAAAATCATTCAAAAAATTATGTTTACTGCATTTTTGAACCAGAAGTTCTAAAGCTAGAAATCCCAAAATCTAATCACTTCTTCTCATTGGAAGTACAAATATTTTAGCACAAGACTTTCTAAGACTTTTCGTTCTAAAGTTATCGTGGGTACCTAAATCCAGACGCAGATACAGAAAAAAAAAATCATGGTTGAAAATTAATTTTTCCCACGTTTTAGACATGTTTAAATGCAACGATTAAAAAAAATGAAAATTTTTGCGTGAATTCAATACGTGGCTCGGCTAGCATTCAGGCGAGTAATTTATCTTCCCGACAGCTTAAGAGGTCGTATTTTTTCTTAAGCCAGAAACTCTAAGATAATCTCATCTTAGAAACGAGCTTGACACGCTCGGGGCCAGTTCTGTTTCCTTCACAAAATTCTTACTGACCGTCGGAAAAAATCATATATTTATAATTTTTTTTTCTTGTATACCCTATTTGCAAATCCAATATCTAAGATGACTCCTAGACTTTAGGACACTTTTTCAAAGAAATATTATTCTAATATTTTACATTTGAAAACAAACACCTGATTATTAACTAATGTATTGAAATTTGGTATAGATAAAAATACATAAGTTGAGTCTTTGTCTCAAGTTTTAAATTTCTAGCTGTATATGCGTAGGTATATAGACACATCCCTTTATAGATGTTTGATTTACAAGATTTTACTTTTACACGAGTTTTATAAATTAAAAAAATCTGTAATTTATTTTGTTTGTATTTGATAAATTAATTTCCCTTAAATTTACAAAGTACATTTTTACCGGAATAAAAATGCCGACTTTAAACTCAAACTCGAAAATCATATAGCCTGAGTAGAAGTAGTCGGCTAGGGAACTGCAAATGTATTTTTTGATACTGAAAGATCCATTCATATGCAAAGAACAATAAAAAATGTACTTAAGAGCATATGAATAAATTTACATCCATTAAAGTATTTTAATGCTGGTCACTAATTTTGTATCATCAACCGTAAGTAAATGTACTATGATTAAAGGAGCTGAAAAAATATATATATATATATATTCAGTACTTTAACTACTGAACCTAAGAAACATTGATGAAATTTCTATAATCCTTTGGAAGCTCTGATGTACCTAGAGTAAATAATATATTTGTTTGATTCATAAAGAGAAATCAATGAGGTTGTCCTCTTCTCGATGCAAATAAGCATATACAGACATATACGAGCCCCGTCCCATCTCAATTGGCCCACCAATATTTTATCTTTTTAAATAAAATTATGCTAATTCACGGTAAATTTAATTTAAATATTTATTTTTATTATCATTTGGAACAACATTTTAAACAATTTAAAACATTTTATTTTAACATTTAACTTAAAATTATTTTTTAATTGTTAAAAACATATTTTTATATAAAAAATAGTTCTTTGCTTTTCACGATTTTTTTTTTAAGAATCTTTGAATATGTGAAATAATCAAGTAGGCTTTGCCTTTTTCCAACAAAAGAAAGTTTGTATTGTTTATTATTAGTACAAATGACTCGTGGAAAGATCGTTGATGAAAAAATTCGCTCAGTTATTATCAATTTATTTAAAAAGGGAAAATCAAACGCGGAAATTGGCGATCTAGTTAATTTATAAAAGTTTACTGTCAGAAATATTATTCGAGTTTATAAAACAACGGGTACAATAGCTACAAAACCTCGGTATGCGTCGAAATGCAAAATATCAGATGCTGATAGACGGGCATTGAAGAAGATTATTAGAAAAAACAGGCGTTCGAACTATGGTGAATTATCTGTTCTTTGGAGCGATGCTGTGGAGCGAAGTTTTTCAAGATCCACGTGCCATAGAGAAGCCCTTAAGTTAGGTTTTAAAACTTACAAGGTAATTTTATTGCAACTTATTCCAATTTTTTTTTTTTTTTAATTTTACTAATTTTTTTTAGGCAAAAGAAAAGCCACTCTTGATATTAAAACAAATGAAAAACCGGCTTAAATGGGCTAAAAGTCACATTAATTGGACGAGCGATGAATGGAATAGTGACCATTGGAGTGATGAGTCTCGTTTTGAAGTTTGTGTTGGGGACAATTGAAGCAGAGTTATTCGTCAGAAAAATGAAGCTTTCGATTCAGATTAAAAAAGAAAGTAAAATTTTCTGCTTCAGTTATGGTATGGGGTTCAATGTCTGCTAGAGGTGTTGGAAAACTTCACTTCATTGATGGAATTGTAAACACCAATAAATATTTAGAGATTTTAAAAAAATCGTTACTTCCAACAATGGCAGATGCATTGCAGAATAATAATAATTTTGTGTTCCAACAAGACGGGGCGGCCTGCCATACATCAAGAAAATCTTTAAAATGGCTTTCTGATCATAATGTTCTACTTTTGGAGTGGGTGGCAAACAGTCCCGACTTGTCACCAATAGAAACTCTTTGGCACACAATGAAAAAGCTATTACGAATACAACCAGCTAGAAACGTAGTCGAATTAAAACACAAACTTCAAAATATTTGGGATACTTTCACTCAAGATGAGTGTCAAAACTTAATAAGTACGTTGCCCAAAAGAATTTAAGCCGTAATTAAAAATAAAGGCGACGTCACACAGTGGTAAAGGTTTTGGATTTTGTATGTTTTCCTTGTTTTTAACAATTAAAAAATAATTTTAAGTTAAATGTTACAATAAAATGTTTTAAATTGTTTAAAATGTTGTTCCAAATGATAATAAAAATAAATATTTAATTTAAATTTACCGTGAATTACCATAAGTTTATTTAAAAAGGAAAAAATATTGGTAGGCCAATTGAGATGGGCCGGGGCTCGTATACCTTACCAAATATAAATGTGTATATATTCATAATTATATATAAATGTATATGTTTATTTTCATCAAGCAGAGGACCTCCTCTCTTTGTGAATCATTTTACATGGTTATTATTGAGTGGTGAACCGCGACCTAATATCGTGTACACCTACTTCCAATTCCACTTTCATTTCCAAGTAGAAGACAATAGATAAAGGGCCATTATATAATGAATTCCAAAATAATTTCACATAATTCCAAAGACGTGTAGACCTAATTCCAATCGTGGTTCACCCCTCGGTTATTATGAACATATTATCATCTTTTCTTTACATTCTATAAATTAACAGCTTATCTTGTTATTATTTTTTTGGGAGTTAATTAGTTAATTTTTGTATATTTGTTATTCTATTATTTGAATTGTCCACACACCTCAATCTTTTAATACTATGTAATATATATTCACTCTGCTCATAAAAGGCAAACTGGCACAAAGCATCTTATTCTGTTAAATAAATAAATAAATATTCTTTCAATAAATTTACAGGGTGTAAATTTTAATATTAAACTAAAGTTTTGAGCATCTTTTTTTTGAAAATAGTTGGAAGTTTTTTTAAAAAATCAGCTCGGGTTCAGATTAACCAAGATGTATTTTAAAAGAGAAAGAATTCAATCAATCTTTTTCGGACAAATTCTAAGATTTTAGTAAAAATATTATTAAATTGCGATATCAGTGGGGATCCCCTCAGGAGTCGAACCTGAGAACTAACATGCTATCCGGGCAGTGAGCAGTAAATTTTAGTTTAAAATATCCTCGTTTTTAATATGCATGTTGTGTTTCATTTTACAAGGTTTGAATTCGCATTATTGTCCCTGAAACGTATGTACCGTTTAAATAAAAGGATTAGTATACTTACCTCAAAATATACTTCTAACGATCGCATCTTTCCTAAAACTAAATTAAAATGTGCTTTGAGTTTCGGATGTTTTTATTCGGTTGGTTTCTCGTTTCTCTCAATTCGCTAATTTCGAATTCCTGTCAAAACGGCAAGTCTTTTCCAATTGGAACATTGATTGACTTTTATTGACATTGACGGAATCGGGCGATTCTGTCCACTCCAAGAATGCTCTTATTGATTGGGAATACAATTGACGGCTAATGTCAATCTCATATCTTTTTTTGATTACATAATTGTTCATTAAATATTTAGTTATTGAAGATTTTTACACAGCCAGAGACATAATTATTAGACACATATCTTAATTATATTAACGAATTTGTTTTTATTAAGTAATTTACTTTGAACTTTTTTTGGGTTATATACAAACGTAAAACAGGACACTATAATGTCTGTCTGTTTGTCCTTGTCCTTGTGTCACAGCACAGACAGAGACCTATTTGTACTTTCTCTTAATTACAATAGGAGCAATTTCGGTCTACCGCTGATATTCTAGCATATATAACTTATATATGGAATAAAGCACTAGAGACTAGTAATGAGACTTTCGTGATAGGCTTAGGTATTTCACAAGGCTTTGATCAGGTCTGGCACAAAAATCTTCTTGCCAAATTACCTGCATTTGGCCTCCCTTCGAACCTCTGCAAGTGGCTTGAGAGGTTTCTCTCAAGCCGCTCTATTTAAGTCGAGGTTGATGGAATATCATCCTCGTCCTTCAATACTAATGCTGGAGTTCCTCAGGGCTCAGTCATTTCTCCCACGCTCTTTATTATCTATATTAATGAACTTTTAAATCTGCCTTCCAATCCAATATATTGTTACGCAGACGATAGCACCCTCCATAACGCTCAATCCTTACAAAACAATCACGCAAACATTGGTTCCTCGATTAATTTAGATTTAAAAAGTCTTAAAAATTGGGGATCCCACAACTTGGAAAACTTTAATGCTGGCAAAACTCAATGCTGTCTAATTTCTAAGCGCGAAGATAAGAACCTTACTGACATTTCCTTTGATTCGAGCTCATTGGAATTCCGTGACAAAATATCAATGTTGGGTGTCACCTTAGGTTCTGACCTTTCTTGGAATGACCATATTATCTCAGTAGCAAAAGCTGCAGCATGTAAGCTTGGCTTTCTTTTCCGGACCAAACGCTTTTTCACCCCCACTCAACTTCTTATCTTTTACAAGGCTCAAATTCGCCCCTGTCTCGAATATTGCTCATATTTGTGGAGAGGAGACTCCAAGCATTCTTTTAATACCTTAAATGCAATTCAGAGGCGGACTGAAAGTAGATCCATCATTGACTGACAAAAAAAATGAATTGCTTAACGGAAATATGTGATAAACTCGAATTTTCGAATTTGAATTTTCACTGGTAGAACATGTTTTAGAATCTTGTGAGTTGAAAATGACTATTTTCACCTACTTGTTTGTATGACTATCCAGCGCCATAGTCGGAATGTTTCAATTGCGACTCGTCACCTCTTAAAAAATTAAAAAAATATTTATAGATTTATTTTTAAATTATTACTAATCTTTAACGAAGATTAATAACCAAAGATTAAATATCATTTTTTTTTAATTAAGATAAATTTTATATTTTTCTGAAATGTTGTTGTGAAGGCATTTGAAATTCAATTGACACTCCTATGTGTCTCTCTCTATTACGTATATCTCAAAAAATGTTAATCTCCATTTTAATACTATTCCAACTTAGTTATCAGTCGGATCTCATTAAAGTCAACCAAGCAGCAGAAACTCATTACTTCAGATAGATGGAGGTTTTTCACAATTTCCTCAAAAAAACGATTTGTTTTTTATTAAATTCACTGTTCATTTATCTGTCTCAATGATCCATTGCTAGGAAGAGCCCTTCTGTAATTTATTAAAGGAGTTTAAGCCATACACGCCTATTACGTGGAATATGGCTGGCTGTTAGGGGAGAATTTAGGAAATATATGAGCAAAATTTAACTAATGAATTTAACATGACTTTATTCCATTTTAAATTATGAAAAATGTTTTTAAATTATCAGGTGTCATTTTGTTGACAGAGAAAAGTTTAGTTATTTTTACATATTTAATTATAGAAATCAAGAATTACATTCAGAACAACAATTCATAACGATTTAAATCGTCACATTAAATATTTTATTTATCATCGAACCCATTTGACAGAAAAAAATCAATTTTATTTATTTATTTTGTTTCCCCATTTTTATAAATGTTTGGAACGTGAAGAAAAAACATTTCCAAGTATATTTACCTGTCTGTCCGTGTGTGTGACTGTAATTGTTTTTGTCTGGATACTCCACACGATATGTTAAGAAATTTCAATCAGGTTTTTTTTTTTTTTTTTTTATAATGATATTGATACAAGAAGAAGTTGCACCAAGAAGGTACAACTTCTGAAGTCCGTGGTGGACCCTTGTAACGTGAAGATAAGGGGAGATTTAGGGATTGGGTAGAGGTCGAAGGTATCTGTGGATGCTGGTCTTGAAAGTTTGAAGGTTATAAGTAGCTGGAAAGACGGTCGGGGAAGAGAATTCCAGTCTCTAGATGTCATAGGGATAAATGAATTGGCGAATGCGTTTGTTCGATTAGTATCTAGTTTAAGCGCGTAGGGGTGTTGAATTTTAGAAAATCGTGTATTTCGGGCAAATGAGGCCTTTGGTGTTTAAATGTTTCTCTTTCCAAAACGGCTCTTTCGAATTTTATAGAATTCTAGGTAATTTGTTAACACACACACATACACTTTGAACCACTAAAGACCTAAAATATATTTTTACAAAATAATTAATATATCTTAAAATATGTGTATCATCGTCTTAGAGTGTAAACCTGCTAAATCCATTTTTTATCATACATGATATATAATACCGTTCGAAAGAAAAAGAGATGCAGCATCGTCCAAGTAAAACTGCTACTTAAAATTACGATCGTAAGTTGTAGAAGAAAAATGTGAAAAATATATAGTTTCTTTCCTAAACAACAATATTAAATATTTTTGCACAAAATTTTCTTTGGAGAAAGACGGACTGGTAGAAATCTCAATTGAAAGTAATGGAAGGCAGCCCAGGGGTAGTGAGGAAAGAAAAAATTAACACAAATCCAAATAAGGTGTAATTTATTGTATTCCTTCCTCCTTTCCTTTCAAGCCGACGTTTCGGAGGATTCTTCCCTCCTTCTTCATGGTTTCAATGGGTCAATGAAGGAAACAAATAAAA
Source organism: Forficula auricularia (assembly GCA_024734495.1). Taxonomy (NCBI): domain Eukaryota; kingdom Metazoa; phylum Arthropoda; class Insecta; order Dermaptera; family Forficulidae; genus Forficula; species Forficula auricularia. The sequence continues at coordinate 84,094 of JALMQS010000408.1, forward strand.
TGCTTCCTTCCTCTCTCCACAGTAGAGTTTAAAACTTTTTTCTTGCTTAGCAGAATCATAGAAAAACAATTTTCTTTTTTTCCTTCTTTTTCTTAATTAATTTGATAATTAAGAAAAAGAAGAAAAAAATCTTTTTCTATGCTTCTTAGCAGAAGCATAGAAAAACTAAGCTAAGAAAAGAAAAAAGTTTTAAACTCTGCTATGGAGAGAGGAAAGAAGCATTTTAATTTTTCCTTAATTGAAACCCTGAAGAAGGAGGGAAGAATTCTCCGAAACGTCTGTTTGAAAGGAAAGGAGGAAGAATCAATAAATTAGACCTTATTTGGATATGTGTTAATTTTTCTTTCCTCACTACTCCTGGTCTGCCTTCCATTACGTTCAATTAACAATATTAAATTTTGCTTGTTTTTTGTCAGGCCTGTAAAATATCCTTATAGTGAGTTAGCAGGTTTATAGTCTAAGGCAACGTTATATTTTTCAATGATCAATATTCACGGCCTTATTGTATACCGAAACGGCGTGAATTCATTCATTTTTTTATCATAAAACATTTCAGCGTTTTTGAGATACTTTAACAATATAAATCATAAAAAAACTTTTTTCTTGCATGTCATCAATATACTACTTCGTATCACATTTTAAATGAAAGTAAAATAAAATAAAATTTTATGATTAATGTAAAGATTTAAGCATCTTTTTTGAGTTTCTTTTTTTGAAAAAAGATTGAATTTTTCAAAAATCAACCCAATTATATAATATTGAAAATTGAATTTATTTTTATTTAGGAAACAAATCAAAGATTTTAGTAGAAATATTTTCACATTGCATATCAGAGGGTTTCTTCCCCTTGGGAATCGAACCCAAGCGCTAACTAAGCTTGCCGGGCTGTTAGCCAAACCCTTAAGAAAAATCTCTCTCCGACATGCAATGTAAAAATATTTCTACTAAAATCTTTGATTTGTTTCCTAAATAAAAATAAATTCACTTTTCAATAAAATTTTATATTAGATTTTCATTGATTACCATTTAAATTTAGTATCAACTAAATCAAGGGTTCCCAACCTTTTTATGGTACCGTACCTGTACGTTGTAAACAATTTGATGACGTACCGGTAGATCAAAAATTTTGAAATGTGGAATAAAATGCAATGGAGAACATTTGTAATAAAGACAAGTAACTTGGGATATATTTTTATTGCTAAACATATACCTACATAAAATATAATAATCACTTTAAAAAAATATATTATTAGTGAGAAGGTTGGGCCTGTTTATTATTAACTAAAGAAGTAATATTAGGCTCAATGTTTGTCAGTTTAAGGTGAAGATCCGTTTCAATAGATTAAAAATTCAAAGTTTATTGGACAAAGTTTTTTTATTGAAGCTCTTCTTCAATTTTTGTACAACGTTTCGTCTCTCTCGAGACTTTTTCAAGTACTCAATTGGTTAGAACAACATTGGTTGAAATAAAGATAAAAATAACTGAGACATAGTAGAATTTTTTTTTCTTTCTAGATTGATACCATAAAACTTTGTTCAATAAACTTTGAATTTTTAATCTACTAATTATAATGGACATTAATCAACATAATTTATCCGTTTCAATGTCCAGCAAAGTTCTATATTTGGTTTTCATCGCAGTTATTGCAGAAAATCCTTTTTCACATAATTATGTAGTCGCAAATGGGATTAAAAATTTTACTTCTTGCAAGAAACTTCTGAGTATTCTTTACGAATATATATCCAAAAAGTGAATAGATTGGTGCTCTGAAACCTTAATTTCAATCCACTGTCACTGCTAAGGTCTATAAAAGACTTTTGCAATCACATCGTCTAGAACCCCCGCTGTGAATGGGAAAGGATTTCGAATCCAATTTTGAGCTCTGAGATCTTCACGAAAATAATTTTGGAAACATTCAAAAGTTGATGTTAGATGTTTTCTAATGTCGCTCATCACATCGTCTTTTATTGACAAATTATTTTCTTCGATAAATTTACAGAAGGAAGGAAACATGTTAACATTTTGTATTTCAATTTGCTGTTGCATGAATTGCATTTTTTTCTTGAGCCCATTTATTTTGTCATGCTAGTCGAACACAGAATTGTTAACTCATCCTTGCAAACTCAACAATTCCAACAAAGTATTACAAAACAAACAATGAATAAGAAATTCCAAACTAAAATATTAAAATGTATGGATGTTATTATAGTAATTTCTTTTCTTTTTTACTTTGCCATACAGGGTATGGTCAAGTACTGTAATCGCGCATGAAAAAAGTGTTTTTTTTTTCAAAATATCTCAAAAACGGTTGAAACTATTTTGAGTAAAAAAATTGAGCGAAACCATGGCATTTCGCTCTACAAAAATGCTCTAATAAGTGAACATCGAAAAAATTATGTTTTTTGAGATAATAATTGTTTTGTCAAAATGACTGTTAGTCTGGTTGTCTGGTTGTCTGGTTGACTAGTTGGGTGTCCGTTAGTCTGTGCGTTACCAAATTTTTGTGGACGAGTTAGCTCAAAAACTAGTGGGAATATCGAAACCAAATTTCACAAGTAATTTTGCTCCATTGAGATTAAGAGCTGATTAGATTTTGGTGCATATCGACTCAAAATTAAGAGGGCTGGAGGGGGGGTTAAAAATTAAAAATCTAGGCCGTTTGAGCAAACTCAGCCAAATTTTGTATACATAACCAGTGGGACCCCAGGAGTATAAAAATGCAAAAACTACCACCCCCCTACATGATTATAAATAATTTTAGGGGCCAGGTTGTATGGTAAAGTCAAGTGGATGGCCACATCAGAACACGTCAGCTTATTCGTAATACAGATTTTTAACAGATTTTAGTTTTAAATTGTAAAATCATTTGCGTACTGGTAGCTGCTTCTCCGCGTACTGGTACGACTACCCAAGGTTAGGAACCACTGAACTAGATGATTTTGGCCCTATGAAAGCTATCTATATTCTCGCGTTCTCGGAAGAGAAGAAAGCTGGGTTGATATGGATTAATAAGTAATAAGCCAACCTGTGTATTCTAGTAAACTTGCCCTCATCCATTCATTTTTTCATTGCAGTCGCTCTAGAAATTACTTTGAGAATCTCTACCTAAGGGTTATCAAGATACTGATAGTGTATGTATACTAAAAAGCCTAACAGAGATGAACAGACAAAGAACAAAAATATATTGCCCGGCCATTTGATATATTTCCGATCAAAATACCTTTGATTTTGATTTTCTTTTTTTCTTTTCACTTTTTTAAAGACGGATGACGTTTATCAATACAGAAAGTAATACATCAACATTCGCTTTTCTTTTATATATCTATATATATAAAAGCAAAGTTCTTTTATTTTATTTTTTTATTTCTTTTGAATCAGCACTATATATATATTCTACCCACGCCACGTACTAAACATTTCTTAGAAGTCCTTCTCTCCCTTCAGGGCTTATTGTGACGAATGGCTCTTGATGATGATGAGGGTGTCATATCTATCTTTTATATTTAGGTATATATATATATATATACCTAAATATAAAAGATAGATATGATATATATATTTGGCAGGGATTCTTTAAGAATTCCAATGGTGTATAGATTTTAGAAAAAGAAAAAGGGAGAAATTATATATAATATATACGCTTTGTCTGTGTGTACATAGAAAGATTTATTTATTTTTTTACAAAAATATATTCTAGCGTTATTAGTGTACACCACGTGATTTTCATTGTCATTGAATAATAACAAAACAACAATGAAATTTTTTTTAAACAAAATTTTTTATCTACAAATTTTAGCATCGAGTAAAAACGGCCTTCTCATGTTTATATTTACAACTTACAACAAAGGCTTTATGATTTTAATAATTTTTCTAAATTATGTGGAAGGGGGTGGGGTTAAGCTAGGGGTAGCGTGCCAGTCTGCTAACCAAGTGGACACGGGTTCGAATCTGACTCGAGGCATCCGGCTAAAATCTGACCCCGGGGTAGAGACAAATTTAAAAAAAATAAAAATTAGTATCGTAAATTGGGTTATCGGTAGAATGGCCGAAAAGCCAAAAAAAAAAATAGGGAAAATGTGTATAAAAAAAAAATAAAGTAAAAATAGAAATTATTAAAAGCAATATTAACAGTTAATTAAAATTAAAGTATTTTTTTTAAGAATGCAGATAAATAAATTAAGTGCCCGAAACTATATTTCTAATTTTAAATTCATTGAAAAAGTGGCACTTTTTCAGAAAGCAAAACTTTTCTTTGTAAAAAAATAAAAAAATAAATAAAATAAAATCCAAAATAAAAATCAAATAACAAGGAAACTATTTATTGTTGTAGGATTAAATATTGACATTCTTAACTCTAGTGCCTTAACTTTTACATAATCACTCTTTGGGATTCTACGGAACCAATGATATAAAAGTCGACTTGAAATAGGAGAGGACAAAAAAAGCACAAGGGCCAAGTTGGCGTGGGCTCAGTCTGCAGTTTATTACTTTGCGAATTGGGAAATAATCATATTATGTAGATCACGTAAGATGGATTACAACGCTAAGGCTTGTACAATAAACTTTACTCTCTAGAAAACACACACTTAATTTGTTAAACAATCTAGATTAAATCATTATTTAAAAGTTCAAATTGCCGATAGTAGCAGACTTAAAATTTCGAGAGATTTTCATCTATTAAATTCGAGCTGTCATGAATAATTTTTATTACATCGAAGAATGGTTATATTAATCCCCTCGAGAATTAAACACGAATGCCAAAAAAGCAATCCCAGCTATTGGGTGCCCTTCGAAGTGAACCAATCTGACATATGTGGATAAATATAAACTAATAAAGGTACTTTCCAATTTCCCATGAAATTCGTCTAATATATTCCGATCGCAATGCATTTCTTTTAGTTTTTCCCAGTTTGTTTATATCTTGAATAAACCAGTTTCAAAGAGTTTTCTTAGATTTGAATTTAAAAAGAGATTTCTTGAGATATTGAAGAAATTGTTAAGAAATCTTATGATATTATCCCCTGTTGACCGGTATCATGCATTCTTAAAAAGTCCTAGCGTTTTATGAGTTAAGTTTTCCCGAATGTCTAACAGAAAGCTTCCAGACTCGATGACAAATTGCCGTCCATTTAACATATTATATTCAAAATTTCTTTATTTTTTTATTTTTTTATTTTTAAAGACTAGCATTGTTACATGAAATAAAATATAAGAATAATGGATTCATACACTTATTTATTTATCATTTTACCTACTCTAGAGTAGAGTTTTTATTTAGTATATTGAAGTGGTGTAGCTAAGGTTCACTGCTAAAATGTTGGATGCGCCTCCTATAATATTAAAAAAAATAGGAGATGGGCGTCAAATTTTAAACAAAAATATTCATTTAACAAGGACGCCTGAAGGGTAGGCTAGTACGATCCAGAGGCTTCCTTCGGTTGCATAGATACAGGCGGACAGTTTTCCTAGACTATTCCTTACGTAGTAAGTCTAGAAAAAAAAATTGTATCTACCCATATTGAAATAAAAATAACCCCCCGAGCCCAATAATTTCGCACCCATTTGGTTAGGTTAAATTTAATAATCACTTTAGTACAATTTTAGTTATTAATTAGAAAAGTCATTTAAATAATTCATAAGCTGGTCATAAGCTAATAATAAAATAATATATTTTTTTGACTCCTTAAGTAAATATCTTTACATTTTGTTATATTTAAGAGTACGATATATACTAGGACACAGTTAAATATATTTTTGAATAAATCTTATAAGAAAATTGTAGTGGTATTTTGATATTTAAAAACTAACTAGATTTTTTATGACTTCGGAAACAAGGCTCATTTAGCTAGAGGCCTTAGAGAATAATCAATGCACAAATCAGCTTCCTAATTGGTCGGGGAGGCAGGTGTAAAGTAAACTCATGAGATGGCCACATCACATATTTTTTTTCACATAAAGTGAGTTTGAGAAAATTGACTTTCGGCCAACTATGTTTATACTCCACTGTGCAATGCGAGATTGGGCAAACAGTTTTAAATATTTATTTATTTCATTTATTTTCCATTGAATTTTCCATCGGGAAAGCTGCATCAGGGAGATAGAGCAAAGGAATGGGTGAAAAGTTATATTGGATTCTTTTCGATTTGCCACTCTGATGTGTTTTCCTGATGAATAGATAATTCCTTCAAAAATTGTCCCTCCCTGAATGAATTAATTCGCCCATACCAGCCCATTTGTAACGTGAATTCTAATTTTATTATCTGCTTTGCAGCTCGTGCAGCACTGACCAAGGGGCGTTGGGACTAATTCGCTTCAGTCCCATTCATCGATTAGGTGAGTCCAGCACAGAGCAATAGAAACTCAACTATCTCCTTTTACATTGGCTGTATTTTCTATTCATCTGTTGGACAATGGGCTAGTAAAATAATTAACGATTTTAAAATCCGACTAATAAAGGCTTAATAAATGATTATATTGAAGATGCTTTGATAGTTGAGTTGTTTATTAAAAGCGTAGTTTCCGATGAAACTATCTAGATTGAATATTTTTATTGAGGAATGCTCTATATATTTATAGAGTATATTACAAAGGATTTGATGGCTAAATCAAAGATATTATTATTATTATTATGTGTTATTCCATATGAGAAGAAATCTCTCCACTCGAAAGTCTAGAACAGGTGTTAAGCTTTCATTTTGGGAAGTTTGCTTAACTATACAGACGAAATCCTTCTAACCATGTAAATATAAGGTATCTAATGAGATCTTTGATTTAGCCTTTAAATTTTTCATAATTGAAAATAAATTTTAATAATAGTCAGGCCACAACAAGCCTCGAAAATTAATAGAGAGAGTAAAAAAAAGAAATTTTATCATCATATGTACTTTCTTCACCGACCAGTTTTTTCAGGAAGGGCAAAAATATAAAATATAATATAAATAAATTGTCCTAAAAGCATGTTGATTCTAAAGTTAAACTCCTGAGGGGATGAACCTCCTCTGATAAGCAATATAAAATTATTTAAACTAAAATCTTTAAAATTTTGACCTTAAATTTAGAAACTTTCTTAATAATTAAACATATTATGTAGGCTAGTCCAACCTTGAACCAATTTGAAGAAAATTTGGATAAAATATTATAATTCTATTGATATTTGTTATTCAAAAAAGATGGTTAATAATATAGAAATAAGAACTTAATTATTTTCTTAGCACATAGTGAGCTCCTAATTTTACTTTTCATAAATTTTATACTTGAAAATAGCTTCTCGAATATGTAAATATATACTTACAAAAAGTGATATTATGTATTATTATTTGTTTATATTTTTCTGGCTAGACAATTAATATAAAATTCTAATAAGGAGACAATATTCAATTTTTCTTTCAGATCGATATCTAATTGTTGTTCTAGAACATTCAATCAGAAAGTTTACAAGCAGAAAATTTATTTCTAATGAAAATGGAGTCGAAAATAGACCAAAATGATTATTATTTTTTCAGAAATCTTGAAATCTAGTCCAGATCCAAAATTTAAAATTAGCATTTTTATTTTTCGAAATCTTCACAATAGAATTTCAGGTTTCTTATTTTAGAGAAAAAAAATTATCAGGCCAAATTGTTTAGTGTTTTCCAGTATCTATTATACATATAAATCTCAAAGTTTTAAGGAATTTTATGACTTTATATTGGGCCACGGGTTGAACATCCCTGGTTTAAATCCAATGGGATTAATGAAGGATATGAGCAGTAGCCAGTCTTTTGGAGCGGGAGGGGCAAAACTGCTCTGAGGGCGCTAATCGTTACCCTGACCAAAATTATTTGATTTTTTTTTCTTTTTTTCTAGGTAGATAATGTTTTTATTAAAAAACAAAATAAAATGCGTTTTTACAATTTTATTTTTAGAGTTGACCAACGAACTATATTTTAACTTGAACCAAGCAAAATATTTTAAATAATACAATGAATACTATACATAATAATATTTTGTTTTAAAATTATTTCACCACGGTGTATATATGATATAATAAACTCAAACTGAAGTGAAAAAATAAATTATTATGAAAATTGGTAAAATAAAGAAATTTTTTTTCAAAAATCAAAACACAATTTACATGGGCCTTATAAAATGGTGCAAATTCCATTAAACAATTATTATTACTTCCCAATATCCTCAAAAATTCAGTCTCTAACGTATGAACTTATTTGAAACATAATAAAATCTTTAAATCTTTCAGTTAAAGTTTGTGTAAAAATATCCTGGGCGACATAAAAAGTATTCGCTTTAAAATTTTGTCGAGGGCAGTTTTCATTATAATCATCTGGTCGTTACTTTTTTTGGCTCTTTTAAATAGCATTTAACCATTTACCGACTTAAAGAGCGGTCCACCAAACATAAATAAAAAAAACGAAAAAGGTACTCATTTTCCCAAGTTTCTTGTTTGTTTCCTTTTGATTTTGGTTACATGTAAATAGTGAGAGCCGGTGGGCGCTAAAATAGGGGCGGGAGGGGCTTCCGCATCCATTCGCCCTCATTGGCTATGCCACTGGATATTAGGAATGATAATTTATTTTTTAATAGGGTCACGGATATAATAATCCCTGACTTCCATTAATTTATTGACATGTATGAAAGTGCAAAGATCTCAAAGATAAGTCCTGACAAGTTTTATTCATAAATTTAATTAATTAATTTAAAATAAATTACCAATTAATTGTGATTGTTCTAGAAAACCCCAATTCCTTGTCTCCTTGTTTACTACAATGATAACTATAGACTTGGTTAGTATCGTAGGATATAAATTACTGAAATAATAAATATTTTAGAAAATTAAAATATGAAAAGAAGAAGAATTTTTGAATATTCGAAACTTCATTATTATTATTTTTTTTTTTGTTATCTTATATAGTTGAGCTTATAATTTTGAATTTAGTGAATTTTATTCTTGAAAAAGCTTCACACACGTACAAATATGTACATTCATATTTCGAAAAAGGGAAGAAATATATCTCTACACATAAATCTCAATGGTTTAAGGAAGTTTATGATTTTATGTTGGGCCACACTAATTGCAGTGCTGGGCCGCTTGAGGCCCGCGGGCCACTGGTTGGACAGCCCTGATATAATAGATATATAAATATTGAAAAATTCTTAACTGAGACAATTTTTGGAATTATTGTCCTAGATAAAAAGCGTTTTGTTCAGTTGATTCTCTAGGACCAGGAGATGCTGATTTTGACCAAAGCCCCTTTCCCTTACACCATCACATATACACACATACATTAGGTCATCATCATTGAGTATACAGTCCTAAGACTGGTTTAATGCAACAATCCGTCTTCACTCGACTCTGTCCCCCGCCAGCTGTTTGAACTCTCTAAATGTCTGGCATCCCATATCCCCAATTATTTGGTTGAAATATTCTAATCTGGGTCTTCCCCTTCCCCTTTTCTTTCCCACTTCCCCCTCCAAGATATCCCTAAGCAAGTCCCCCATGTCTCAGTGTGTGCCCCATCATCTGACCTCTTCTCTTCTTCAGACTCTTCCACAAGGTTCTTCTTTCTCCGATTCTTCCAAGAACTTCTTCATTTGTAATTTTATCCATCCATTTGATATTCATCACACATTAGGTAATAATATTAAAGTATCAGCCCCTTAATGGATAAGAGGCTTGCTTTTTAAATGCATCGTGCCTCAAACGCGAATGCTGCCCTCGATCTTTGGCTGAATATTTTGTCAATAATAAAAATTTTCTTTATTGTCTAATTTAATAAATTTTATTTTTATTAAATTTTAGACTGGGCTTTGGAAAAGTCATGTGTATGGCCATGTCAGATTGTTTATCTTTACAGTGAGTGGGAGCGCACCTGGAGGACCAGTCCGGGCGGTGAGTCTCCGAGCCTCATCCGGCGAACGGTCTTTGGCGTTAGACACCGTCCTCGAGGACCCCGACCTGGAAATGACCACTGATGGTGACCCAGTGACAACCCCGGACTCTGCCAGCTAGCAGCAGGATTGCGGGACTCTTGGTAAGTGAGCGAGTTCTGCCTCTTTTCTCTATTTTATTCACAGATCTATTTCTGTCTCTTTTTCTTCACTTTCAATACATTCTCGTGGGAAATTACATTTGATGGCAATGGCAGAGTGATAAAAAATAAGAGGCCTGTTATAAAACTTGAGCCAAGAGTATTATAGCTGCAGGTGTTACCCGAGAGAGAAAGAACCACATGCACCCTGGAAGGGCAAATAGCCAAAAGATGAGAGCATATTGTTATTAACAAGTTTACTTTTGTGTTTGCTGTTACATTCCGGAGTTTTTGACTTTAATAATTTTACAAGAAAAAAACTTTCGAAAAGAAATTTGAGAACTGAATTTGATCTCTTTCTCAATACCAGTGTAATATCATGTAGAAACTTACTCTTTCTCTTTTATAATATATATATATATATATATATATATTTACATATAATAAGTATTTTATAGACTTTTGTTTGGAAGCAATATACTTTTTTCGCTTTTACCTGGAAATATTTTATTTATTAATGTTTAAAAAAATATATACTTATATTCTCGTGGAAATTTTTAAAGCTCCTGCAGGGGAAATTTTATCATTGAACAAAGATTTGTTTCTTAGAATTCCATACAAAAGTAAACCCAAAGCCTATTTAGTTTCGCTACAACGTCTTTCTGTTAAATGCGTGATGCGAGAAGCAGCTTCGCCAAGAAGGTACAATCTCTATCTATAAGCCAGATTTGACATATGCATCATGAAGAAGAAAAGGTGGAAGAAATTCTCAAAGTATTTCAATTCCCAATGACGGATCTCTAAATCACAGGTTCTTTAGTTAAATGTAGGTACTTTTAAAACCCGTTTGTTAGAAATCCATTTTAAATAGTTTCTTCAAAGTATCATCCTTATAAACTCTCGCACACACATTTTTTTATAATGATTCTGATACAAGAAGTTGCACCAAAAAGGTACAACCTCTTTAGTTCGCGGTGAACCCTTGTATTTTGGAAATAAGAAGAGATTTAGGGTTCGGATCGGAGTTGAAGGTATTCCTGTGATGCGTGTCTTTAATGATTGAAGATTATATGTTTATGGGAAGACGGTCGGAGAAAGAGAATTCAGTCTTTAGATGTTCTAGGGATAAACGAGTTGGCGAATGCGATTGTTGGGTTAGTATCCAATTTAAGCGTGTAGGGGTGTTGAGTCTTAGAAAATAAACACTAGGGTTAAATGATACTAATGACAGTTTAAAAAATTAAGACTCATCCCAACTACTATATATAATAACATTCATCTAGGATTCATTTAGCCATCGCGTCTAATGTACGTTGCAAGTGTCCCACCACGTGGAGATGGATTCCCTTTAACTTTCACTATTTGCATATTGTTAGGTTCTTTCTAATTGGCTCTTAAATACCTTATTTGTTAATTTTACTCTATGGGAGAATTATGTCAAAAGAAATAAGCCATATTGGTCGTCTTCAGGTTTTTGGGGATTTCGCAATTATTTTTGGGCGGGCTAGCAGCATCTTAATACCAGAATTCATTTGTCGATTTTAATATGAAAATAAGATTTATTTTACACAGACATTATAATTTTATTTAATAGAGAATTTTATAGATATGAAAAGATATAATTTAGTTACATTATCTCGAAATAAATCTATTTTTTCACCCCCTTGTCAAGGTAGACAATTTTATAAAATCCAAATGCTTGTGGAAAACATAATGCCGTCTTTATATGCTTAACCTTTCAATTTATTTCACAAATTATTTTTTATCTAAAAGAGTATGAAATTTTTTAAATGAGTTACTTACTATGTCCTGGGCGCTACAACCCTTCGTGGGTCTTGGCCTCACGGACGATCTTCCTCCATAGTCCTATCCTGGGTTGCCGTTTCCATATTTTGGACTCCGAGGGATTCCAGGTCTCTTCTCATATTATCTTGCCGAGGCTTTTTTCCGTGTCTTTTAACAATGGGTTTTTTACACGGTAGGGTTGTTAGCCCTAACCCTCCTTCTTTTTCAGCCGGGCTTGGGACCGTCCTTGGCGTAGTTTTAAATGAGTTGACTTTAATAAATAAGCCGTTCAAGTGCTAGTCTGAGTCGCATACTATGAGATTCTTTCAAAATATCTTTAAAAATATTTGAGATATCAAATTTGTTATAATTTTTTGTTGGTATGAAGAGAATAAGGAAATGTGTGGATTTTTTTTTTATTTTAAGTTTCCGAAGACCTGTAGTTATACATATCACCTAAAAATTGCTATTATACTTTGGGGCTTTTTCACACAGATATTTTAAAATGAATTAAATTTATAATTATTTAGCTTTATCTATACCTTACACCCCATCTAAAAATATATTTTGATTTTTGATTTCACAAAAATGTGACCCTTCCACAATAATCGATAATAATTTGGCTTAAAATTTAATACAATTTTTGATGGGGGGGGGTGTATACAAATAACTTGTAATTTTCAATTTTTATTTATCTTGATAAGTTTACGAGGTACAATGTTAGGCTGAGAGCAAATAGGGCTAGGTTTTACTTTTGAACGGAACCCCAAAAAGATTGAGTATGGCTTTATTAAATGATGATGATGCTGATGATTATAAATTCTCTGTTAAAATGGTATAAAATATTATTCACATATTCGTATTCATTTTATTATTATTAATCCAAATCGTCCTCAATAAAAATATTATTCATATCATAATCATGTTCACTGGCTTGGAAAATCAAATCCATGATAAATGCACAAATCAAAATTTATTTCAATATATCTATATATCGTATATAGGCATCTAACTCTCTCTCTCTCTCTCTCTCTCTATATATATATATATATATATATATATATATATTATATAATCAATAGAACCTATTATATTATTGGCCTATCAGCTTTTGATCTCTCTCTTTTATTTTCATTTTAACACAATAAATGTTGAAAAATGTATTAAATGTTAAACTAGTGATTTTTTCGTTTTTTCGTTGAGGCTTTTATGTTCAGAATTAGGATCAAACAGGAGGTCTGAGTCCTATTATAAAACTTAAAAAATATTTAAAAAATTTTCATTTAAAAAGTACAACAAAAGAAAAATATTTATAATTGCCCGTATGGCAGCTTGGGTTTGATTCCCGAGGAGGCGGCCGTCTTTCTAATGGCATTTTAGATAATCTTCTCAAATTTTTATTTTAAATTGAATTCTCTTGGAAACATAGAGTTTTGAAAAAACATAAATTTTTTCAATACTTGAAAACCTTAGTGGTTTCTCAAAAAAAAAATCATTATTCCGTCCGTTCCAACGCGCACGGCTTAGAAAGTTTAAAATCGTTTATCACAAGCAAGAAAAAAAACGAGAAATAAATTGACCCACAACAGGGAAAGAGGAAGAATTTTTAATAAATATTTTATTTTATTTTTAAATAAATAACCAGCAGTATTCACGTCAAATAATTAATTTTAAATAATTCTGATAGTTAATTCAACATATCCTAGAAAAAGTTTTTATTAAAAAAAAACATTTATTAAAAACTTAATTTAAAAGTAATTTCCAAAAGGGAAAATATCTGTGCTTTAAGCGATATTCTTAAAGTTTTTATTATCTGACTCTTGTCCTTTTTCCCTTGTACTCTTTATTTGTTTCCACGATGTTTTGATATCTTGTTACACAAATTTGAAACGAGCTGTCATAGGGGCTGTCCATAAATTACCTCATATGAATTTCCAGATTTTTAGGCCTCCCTTCCTCCGTGTGTCACCTTCTGAGACCCCCAGCACCCTGTATTGTGACGCCACATTATCACTTTTATACCATATAATTTAATTATATATTTGAAAATTTTTAAAAAATTTTAATTTGACTTTTGTGACCGTTTTTAAGATCCCCGAGCCCCCTGTCAAATTTTGTCACAAATCTGAGATATCCCCTCCCCTCTTGGTGAGTCACGTAATTTATGGACGTTCCCATGGTAAGTGATGATCCGACCCTCCCCATTTCTCTCGACTAGCTGGCGCACCAAAAAATCGTTTCTTCACTTTCTCTAATTTAGCACGACCTGAGCAGGCGCGGATCCGAACCTCTGATTTGGGGGGGGGGGGCGGTCGGCAGCCACTGAGTTTTACCCCCCCCCCCCCTTAATGAAAAATGGATCCTATCTCAAACTAAATAAAAAGAGCATTATATTTTTAAATTCATTTCCTTTTTCAACATTTTTAATAGAGATGGGAAAAATCCTTCTTTTTAGGGAATAGTTCTTTTATAGTTCGTTCATTATATGGAACTAGTTCAATTGAACTATATAGTTCAGGGGTGGCCGATGTATATAAGATCTAATTTTTATTTCCAAAGTATGTCGTGTATTCATCAATATCTTAATCATTATGACTTCTAACGACTGCAACCTTCACCTTACATCGACACTTACAATTTCCATTTATTCAATACCCAAATTGCAAGTGATATCTGATTAATAATAAAGGAATAAACATATTATTTTTTTATTGTTAAAGGATAAATAATTAATATATCCAGTACACACCAAGCCAGCAAAACATATTAATATAACAAATGAATTTGGATAAAGTTTAGCAACGATCCGTTGCAGTTTATTTTTAATTGAAAGGGGGTATCTTAGGGATGATGCCATATTAATTTGGTCAAGTTCTGTTGATATGATCATCAACGAAATAACTTAAATCTCCAATTCTTATGAGCAAATAATCGAAATTATGATAAATAAAATCTTTTATAAAAAAATCTTGTAACATTCATTTAAAACCCGCAAACGTTTCGAGATAATTTCTATATTTATGAATTGAATTTTATTATCATTTTCTGATTCATTCGCCTGACGCTTTCTCTTACGAGATGCATGCAAGGTATTATATTAAGTCACTATTAATAACATCACTAAAAAGAGAAAAATAAAAATAATTTTTATAAAAAAATAAAATAAAACCGACTTCAAAAAACCTAAATGCAACAAATAAAATAATAATAACTTAAAAATAAAATAAAATCCACTAAAAGGTATAAAATAATTATCTTATTTAGTTACAACTAAACGACGAAATATTAACATGAAATTACTTTTTGAAGTCGGTGCCAAACATATACATTTTATGAATCGCACTTGACTCTTACTTAGTACGTTTGGCTGGTACGCTCGCTTATAGGTATAGTTTGTTTGGCAGGCACCGACTTCAAAAAGTAATTTCATGTTAATATTTCGTCGTTTAGTTCTAACTAAATAAGATAATTATTAGTGGATTTTATTTTATTTTTGAGTTATTATTACTTTATTTGTTGCAATTTGGAAGTTTATATTGGGAAAATAAGGCCAAGTTTTTTATGTGTGACTTTTTTATTTATTTTATATAAACTTTCAAATTAATACAAATTATGGACCGAAATGATAATAATAATTTATTTGTTGCATTTAAGTTTATTGAAGTCGGTTTTATTTTTTTTTATAAAAATTATTTTTATCCAGGGAATTGTTCATAAAGGTAAACCACCTTTGGATTGGTTTTCCTTTTTCTTCTCCTCGATTTATTGAAACGCATTTTTGACAGAGATGAATTTTTTCTCACTAAATCAAGATTCGTTCTTGACTAAAATCGCTTTTTTTTTATTTTTTTTTTCACCAGTTTATTAAGCCAAAGAGGCTTTAGACACTCAACTACCGCACTCTTGCATTTGGTTAGAGAAACACTTTTATCTCATGTTTGAAAATATTTAGAATCCAGAAGAGATTAAATGTATTTTTCAGTTTTATATTCCATAATTTCTAAATAGGGGGAAAAAATAGAAAAGAAAAATTGTCCGGGATGTCATGTACTTAATAAAACATTTTTCTAATTAATCTTCTATTTATATTGTGAATGGTTTAACTAGAATGAATTATTTAAATTACTTTTTAGAAGTGTTCACATGTCGTAAGAAGAAAAAGCTTTTAGTTTCAATGGAAAATAGAAACTTCTATATATCACCCCAAATGAAATATTCCCAGAGGTGAAAAGAGAACAAGAGACACTTTCCTGTTTTTTTTTATTTTTTTGTTTGTTTGTTTTGTTCACTTCTATTTTTTTAACCACATCCAACTAAAATCACTTCCCAAAGGAGCTCAAGAGTCATTTCAGAGGAATCACGATTTAAATATACCATCTGTCGCTCTATTTATTATTTTTTTTTTATTCATTTAATACATACTTACCTAATAGTAAAAATCCGACTTCAAAAAAATTAAATGCAACAAATAAAATAAAAAGAACTCAAAAATCAAATAAAATACACAAAAAGGTATCAAATAATTTTTTTGCAACGAAATTTTCTCTGGAGAGAGACGGATTGGTAGAAATTTTAATTGAAGGTAATTAAGGAAAGGAGGAAAGAAAGAAAAGAAAAAAAAATGTTTTTCTATGCCTTTGTTAAAAAACAAGAAAGTTTTGAACACTGCTGTTGAGAGAAGGAAACATTTTATTTGTTTCATTCATTGACCCTTTGAAACCCTGAAGAAGGAGGGAAGAATCCTCCGAAACGTCGGTTTGAAAGGAAAGGAGGAAGGATTCCAATAAATTACACATTATTTGATATGTGTTAATTTTTTCTTTCCTCACTACCCTTGGCCTGCCTTCCATTACCTTTAATTAATATAAAATAATTTTATTATTTAGTTACAACTAAACGATGAAATTATTACATGAAATCACTTTTTGAAGTCGATGCCAAACATTTACATTTTATGAATCGCACTCGACTGATCTTAGTACGTTTGGCGGGTAATGAAGAAAACATCGCGTAAGCTCGCTTATATAGTTTGTTTGGCACCGACTTCAAAAAGTGATTTGATGTAATAATTTCATCGTTTAGTTCTAACTAAATAAGATGATTATTTTATACCTTTTAGTGTATTTTATTTTATTTTTGAGTTCTTATTATTTTATTTGTTGCATTTAATTTTTTTGAAGTCGGGTATTTTTTTTCTCTTTTTAGTGATATTAAGAATAGCGACTTATGACAATACCTTGCATGCAGAGGCGTAGCCACGGGGGGGGGGGTTCTATGGGATGAGTAACGACAACGACAAAACTTTTTTTTTTTTTTTAATGCAATCGAACGCAAGAAGGGGTGCACCAGTAAAGATGCAGCTCCTATGGATCTCGAAAGACCCTTGCATTACCGAAGAGAAGGGAAAGTTGATTAAGTGAGAGGGTGTAGACGTAGGTGTCTATGCACTCCGGTTTTGAAGGTTTGAAGATTATAGGTGCTGGGAAAGATGGAGGCTGGGAGAGAGTTCCAGTTCCTTGAAGTCATGGGGATATATGTATTGGCGAATGAAGTGGTCCGGCACTTTTCTAATTTGACCACGAAAGAGTGTTGGGAGTCGGCAAAACGCGTGCTACGTGCAAAGCATGCTTTGGGGGAATTATTGATTTTATCTCATCAGAGCACCTGCCGTGATAGTATCTATAGAAAAGGGAAAGGGCAGAGACATTTCTTCGATGAGCCAGCGAGTCGAGGGAGTCGGTGAGGGTAGAATCGTCAATTAGCTTGACGGCTCGTTTCTGAATTGCATCTAGGGTAGCAAGAGAATATTTAGAGGCTCCTCTCCATAGATGAGAGCCGTATTTGAGACAGGGGCGGATTTGGGCCTTGTAGATGGTGAGAAGTTGTGGGGGTTTGTAAAATCGCTTGGACCTGAATAAGTAGCCAATCTTCCTTGCTGCAGATTTAGCCACAGAGGAGATGTGTTCATTCCAAGACAGGTCTAACCGTAATTAAATATATTTCATATGTTTAATCAAGAATTATGTCGTTTTTAATTTCTTGAAACACCTCTTTAACTCCAGTTAAATTGTTGTCTAATTGGCCCCTCGAGGGAAAGTTTTGATTTTTTGATCCTAAATGTTTTTTGATGTGCTGAATCCGAATGTGAGGTTTGCTAACAGAATTTTCAGAAGGAACATTGTCAAAAATGAAAAAAAGGTAAAAAATCTCATTTTTTGATTATAACTCGAAAACTATCAACTTTTCATAAATAACCTTCCTTTTCAAAATGAAAGTTCATAAAATTTCCTAAAAAGGAGATGAGCCGAATCCTCAAAAGTGTGATGGAATCTATAAATCTAAGAGTTTTATCAGAAAAGTGGTTCAAGTAAATGTTTAAGTCAACAAAATTTCCTAGAGAATGAGACAGAAATCAAGTTTCTATGATGAGTGGTTTTCATTATATGAAGGAAAAACTGCGATTATTTCCAAAAGATTGCAGTTTTTCAAAAATTAAACCTCATTGCAGCACGCGTTACCATTATCCAATTAAGATAAAACTTTGTTTGAATTGTATCAAATTTAATCTAGTTTAAAAATGTATAGAGTGGTTTATCATGGTCAAAATGGGAAAAAATCAAAAAAAGTGCGAGTTTTTGGGATTAGCGGAAACAGAAAAATACGCCAATTTTCAACTAGCGCTTGAACCAGAACGGTTGGTCGGAGAAAAAAAACTAAATGATGACATTTGTATGAAACTTTATATTCTTTCATTTTGAATAGGAAGTTTAATTACGAAAAGTTGATAGTTTTAGAGTTATAAGAATAAAACCGCCAGAAAATGAGTTTTTGTCAACTTTTTTTGCATTTTTGACAATGTTCTGTGTCGTAATTTTGCCGGGAAGGAAAATAACACGAATTCGATATTTCAAGTATTTTAAGACTTATAGACCTGTTCGGAACTCTCGACATACGGTGGTCCGACTCGCACTTATCCGTCTTATTATTTATATATTTATTTTCATAATTTTGATCACGGTAGGTGAACCTTTGCAAAGTTAAATTTCTATAAAAAAGTATAGAAAAATTGTTAAATTGTTATAAATTATCGTATAAGCTACAAAATGAAAAACTTCAAAATATAGAAAGATGATCTACACAGTTGTAATTTTTCAGAAAAATAAATTTTCCTTCCAATATAATATTATAATGATTAATAATTTCATTTATAATATACTAGCTGACGACCGGGCCTTCGGCCCGGCGTCACTGGCCCCTGGCGGGGAGACGTCTCGTTCATACCAATTTAATAATTGAAATTTAAAATCTTACTGTAAGTATCGAAAGAATGTGCTGAATGAAATTGATTCAAAAATAAGGAAGAATAAGGAAAGATTTATTTAACACATTGCCTAAGCACGATCACTATCTGACCAATCAGAATCGTTCTAATAATTTAACGCTTTGGCATTGGCTATGCACTGGCCAATCAGATCGTTTCCACATACATATATATCCACATACTTTTCTATTTTATATATATAGATAGATAGATAGATAGATAGATAATATTTATTTAATAAACAATTAAACATATATGATCATGTTGAGAATAGTGAGACTTAAGATAATACCTTGCATGCAGAGAAAGATTCGTGTTAATGAATCACAAAATGATAATAAAATTCAATTTATAAATAGAGGAATTCTCTCGAAACGTTAGCGGGTTTTAAATGAACATTTTAAGATTGTTTTTTTTTTATAAAATATTTTTTATTATAATTTCGATTATTTGCTCATATGAATTGGAAATTTCCGCTATTTTGTTGTTGATCATATCATCAGAGCTTGACCAAATTAATATGGTACCAATAGGGAACTATACTGAACCCATTGCAAAAAAAATCATCAAAATTGGTTAACAATTGGCGTACAAATCGAGTAACATAGATACAAAAAAAAAAACATCAGCCGAATTGAGAACCTCCTCCTTTTTTTGAAGTCGGTTAAACACTAGAGTAGAAAAAAGACTGATGATGGTGTCCAAGCCTTCGAAACTATAGTCTCAAACAAATAAATAATATATATATGGGCAGATCCATTACTTTTCGACGAAAGTGAGCGGAGGTGAGTCACCAATTTTGATGCCGATTTTTTGCTAGAAAGTACATAAGAAACAAAGATGATCCTGAAAATTTGAGCCCTATTCGATCAAATTTGGCCCATGGAGAATTTTTTGAATTTTAAAAACAGATTTTTCAGTCATTTTTAAAAGTTTATATCTCAGCTTCTATATAAATTAGAGACTTGTTTGAGGAGGCATATAGGACAAGTTGATTCATTATGGAATATGTTGGATTTCCATCTCAGGGACTGTTGAGTTTAAGTTAAAAGATTATTTAATTTCTGACACACAGAAACAAATACGGAGAGAAATTTTTGTTTAAAATGGTTTTTCTCCACGTTTTAGATATTTTTTAAACACAGTTAGAAAATAAATTTCTTGAGGGAATCAACACCAGGACAGCCCAGCAGACAAGCAAAACATTTCTCCCGTGCGTGCAGGGTAAAATAGCGGTAAATTGTATAATGCTTTCTTCTTTCAAGTTCATTTTCGAAGTTGCCATTTCGACTCTTCATTTATTCTATATAATTGAAAGTAATAATTGTGATATTTGAGAAAGTGTCGGCCTCGTGGTTAGACTTGGATCCCACCTCAATCGTTATACGACCTAAATCCAGCGATGACGTTATTTTGCTTTTACGTAATTACTATAAAGGTATATGTGTTTAAACCTTTCAAGTATTTTTTAATTAATTAATTTACTTTTAATTCCGATAATTGACGGGTTGTTGTTAGGTAAACGCCCAGTCCATTCACTCTAATAGTAATTGGGATGTTTCAATTCAATTGCAATTAACCTCAAAACCAACAAACAATAATTTTCTCTTGTATTATTTTTAATATAAATGGATAGTTAGAAAAATAAATGTTCAAAGCTACTAATAGAATTTTATTAAAAAGTTGAATTAAACAAATTTTTGTTGAATTTGAATTAATTGGCATGTTAGGGAAGCAGGAGGGACTAAGTATATTTTGAGCTCTCTGAGTATTTAGAAGAATATACGAAGAAAACTGAAGTTTTCCGTCATTGTTTATACAAGACAAAATTATTAATGTCTCGTAAAATATAATTTTTTTATGTTCACTCATTAGGACTTTTTGGTAGACCAAAACGCCATGGTTTTGCTAAAATTTTCTATCAAAATAGTTCCAGTAGTTTCTTAGATATTTCGAAAAAAACAAGCAATATAAAAACATTTTTTTCATGCACGATTACATATCCTGTATGGTAAAGTTAAAATAATCCATAATACCTCTAATTTAGTAGTTTTCCATTTCTCTGCAATTATTGGTTACGTATATCTCGAAGAGATGTCACACCTATCATGATTTTCACCAATTAAATAAATTTGTTTACTTTTCATATGGGTAGACTGTCTCTCGGGAATCGAATCCAAGTGCTAATTTATTATATTATATATATTTATAACATTTAAAATATTTGTATTACACTTAATTTCGAGATAAATAAATAAACGGTTTTGCCTGTTTTATTTGTCCTTATCAAATATGCAGTGAAAAGTAAAGTTAAATTATCGAAACATCGACAAATAAATATATATGTATATATATATTTTTCCATTTACTTGTTGGCTATCTCTTGATTTTTAATTTCGACAAATCCAATATCAGCTAACCAAAATAAATTACTTTATTTATTTATGTTTATTTATTCAAAGCGAATAAAATTTGAAGATCAATATTCAATAAATCTCAAGTACCGATCGGAAACTTTCGTCACTTGTTACATTGTTGATTTAAGTTAAGAACTTTATTAACAGGGAAGATGATAAATGAGCTGAAGATTGTGTGAGGCGGAAAAGGAACCTAAAACAAACAGGAAGTGGTGGGGAGGGGAAGGCTAGTTAGCCTTTCTAAAGTTAAATATCAAGTAAACTAGTTAAACTCTTATTAAAGCTTCACCTCTCTGACATTTCTTATCTAGGACCAACGGAAATTCGGGAATTATTTGCTCAAGTGGCAGTCTGACAAATTTTCTCACCTAACAGACCCGATTTTTTTACTTTATCCAATGCGAAGCATGGAGAAAGTATCGTAATCGGTCTCGCGGCAACCGTGACTTCAAAGGGTCCTCAGGTAAAGACTACGGAACCCATGGTCTCAAATAAAGTCACAAATTGTAGTATTCAATTAGGTTGAATTTTAGCACGTGGCGGTTTTTCCAAAAATTACATGGGGTCTCTTCCAGAGGCAAAAAGTGTGATTTTTTCAGGAAGTATGTGCGGATGGATGGATGGGGCTCTCAAAATTTAGTTAACTTTAATTCAAATAAGACTCAATGTTGTCTAATTTCTAGGCGCGAAAATAGAGATTTCCCTGATATTCACTTCGATTCGAATACCCTGAAAATGTGTGACAGCCTATCCATGTTGGGCGTCTCTGTCGCATCTGACCTGTCTTGGAATGAACACATCTCCTCTGTGGCGAAATCTGCAGCAAGGAAGATTGGCTTCTTATTCAGGTCCAAGCGATTTTACAAACCCCCACAACTTCTCACCATCTACAAGGCCCAAATCCGCCCCTGTCTCGAATACGGCTCTCATCTGTGGAGAGGAGCCTCAAAATATTCTCTTGCTACCCTTGATGCAATTCAGAAACGAGCCGTCAGGCTAATTGGCGATTCTACCCTCACCGACTCCCTCGACTCGCTGGCTCATCGAAGAGATGTCTCTGCCCTTTCCCTTTTCTATAGATACTATCACGGCAGGTGCTCTGATGAGATAAAATCAATAATTCCCCCCAAAGCATGCTTTGCACGCAGCACACGTTTTGCCGACTCCCAACACTCTTTCGCGGTCAAATTGGAAAAGTGCCGGACCACTTCATTCGCGAATACATATATCCCCATGACTTCAAGGAACTAGAACTCTCTCCCAGCCTCTATCTTTCCCAGCACCTATGATCTTCAAACCTTCAAAACCAGGGTGCATAGACACCTACGTCTACACCTAATCATCTTTCCCTTCTCTTCGGTAATGCAAGGGTCTTTCGAGATCCATAGGGGCTACATCTTTACTGGTGCACCCCTTCTTGCATTCGATTGCATTAAAAAAAAAAAAAAAATGGATGGATGTTATCGTTTTTTTCGTCCACGTTTCCACACCGTTGTACCAATTGAAATGAAATTGAAAGCCTACCATTACTTTAACTAAATTAAGAGCTGATTAGTTTTGGTACATATCGATTCACAAACATTAGTACTTTATACCAGTACTTTTTTAGTTCTTTCTAAATATCTCTAAAATGACTTTACTAATTTTGATGAAATTTAATACCGTAATTAAGTACCTTGGGGACCACAAAAAAGGTTAAATAAAGTTTTTAGTAAAATTATATTTTAAAGTACTTTAATGTAGAATGGTTATTCCTCGAGTAATAGATGAGAACGATCACTATTTTTGAATTTAAGTCAACATGGACTTCAGATTGCAAGTGATATCTGATTAATAAAATAAATAAATAAACAAATTAATATTTCAAATGACTTTGGATAAAGCTTTCGCAACGATCGGTTGCAGTTTATTTTACCTCGACATCCACGACGTTACGATAAAAACGACAATTCAAAATTACTTAATTATCCCATTATTGTAAGAAATAAATTCATTTTTAAAAAAATCAATTTAAAACTTTCTGGAAAGGCCAACTTCTGCACTTACCTTATAATATCTACTTGAAAATATTTAATGATATAGTGATCGAAAATTAGTTGTAATATAATTGTCTATATATTCGTTCGTTTATTAATACATATTTTTAATAATCCACAATTTGATTTTTACCAAAAAAAGCTACAATACTTTTAAAAATTCACTTTAGTCTAGTTTTCAAGATTTTATCTTCTACTTTATATTAAATAGATTTTAATTAAACAAAAATAAACAATTAAATCAAAATAAATAAACATATAAAAATAATTTAAATATAGTTTATGAAAGGTATTGACAAATTAAAAAAATTAAAACCAATAGTAACTAAATGACTTCTTGGTAAATTTTTACTTAAATGAAAAAAATGTAAAAAATTATTATCTATTAAAATAAACGTAAGCTTATTATTGTTTAGTAAATATGTCAAATAATGTTTCAAACCTTTATTTTTCTTCATCATGAGCGTCATTTTACAAACTTGGTCACTAATCAATAAGATGACATTTCATCAGAACTGTAATTTTCAAGCTAATAAATTTGGGTAAAGTCAGTTTTTAAGCGAAGTTGAAAAAGGTGTGAGCACCTGGACAGTAGGCAAGAGATCTCCAGTAAAGATAAATTAGTAGACTAAATGAAAGGCGATTTGCTTTTTTAGAGTAAATTATAATAATATCTAACATTTTATAATCATAAAGAGGTTTATTCAATACTAGGAAAATTATTTTGCAGAGAATACTAGTACTAATCAACGTTCTTTAGTATTGACACTATTTATAAACCCAATGTTTTTCTACATTTGATTCAATCACGAATCAACTGTAGGGAATTTTTGTCAAATATTGAGTGAAAATAATATTTGAACTTATATATTTCTAACTTGAAATAATGATCTTAAATAAATTTTTTATAATTTTTCTAACTGATATGACAAAGAATAATTGACCTATCAATGAGAAGTGTTTTGGCCGCGCTTTATTTGAAAAAGATATTCACAGGTGATCCATCCGAATGTCTAGCGGGCTATACGCAAAATGACGTTGGATTGTAGCTAAGTGGATCACATCTTTTTTCTCTCCTGGTCCAGATTTAAGACTCCACAGACTTTAATAGCATAATCCGCAATAGTCTTGTGATAAAATATCTTTTTCAAATAAAGCGCGGCCAAAACACTTCTCATTGATAATTATTCAATTATTCTTTGTCATATCAGTTAGAAAAATTATAAAAAATTTATTTAAGACACTATTTATGTAATAGGGTCAAATTAGAGGTCAGTCGTTAATTCACATCCAACTTCGAGACTTTGAGCTATGTATTCAATATTTTTTTGTATTTTTTCTGTTTTGAGCTTTTACTACTATATTACGACTTTAAAAACTTATAGAAAATAAGAAGATAATATTATAATAATTAACAGCTATTGGCATGCGTTTCTTGTAATTTGAGGGGAGTGAGGCTTAGATATATTAGTTAAAAATCTAGAAAAAAGAAGAAATTATTGCTCTTTGTATAAACATTTTAGCTATAAATTTCATTTAAAATAATCTATCCTATCTATGAGTAGGAATTAATGATTCTTTAGTCAGTATTTATAAGTCACGTTAAAGATGAATACAAAATTACTTGGAAGAGTCTCTTATGATTTTCTTATGGGTTCGCGGGTTGGGGGTCCGAGGTGGGTGGGGTGCGGAATGGAGTGTTGGGGTGGTGGTGTGGGGGCGGGGATTGGGCAGGCACGGGTGTATGGTGCGGAGGGTAGGGGTGCTGGGTGGGTTTCGGGGCGTGTGGTGGGTGGGAGTGGAGTGTGAGGATGGGGTTAGCGAGTTGGTGGTCCAGGCGGCGTGCCCCCTGGCCAGCAAGAGGGCCGCGGGTCTTGCAGCTAGTATTATCATAAAATATTTATCTTAAATAGAAAATAACCAAAATTTTAATTTCAATACTTATAGAAGTATTTGATATTGAATGAAGAAAATAACACATGCAAACGCATTTAGAAAAATATGACAAATTATATTTAAGAAAGATTCTAAATTTAAGGTCAAAATTTCAAAAATTTTAGTAGAAATAATTTTTTATTGCTTATCAGAGGGAGGTTCATCCCCTCACGAGACCTGAGAATCAACATGCTTTCCGGGCAGTTGAAAGAATCTTTCTTAATAATATATTTTGGTTTCAGCCATCTAGATGATTTTTGAAAAATTTTCCACCAAAAAAAGATACTTAATTCTTTTGATTTATAAAAAAATATGTTTAATTTATTTGCAAGGAAATTTTCTCTGGAGAGAGGCGGACTGGTAGAACTTTTAATTGAATGTAATGGAAGGCAGCCCAGGGGTAGTGAGGAAAGAAAAAATTAACACAGATCAAATAAGGTGTAATTTATTGGAATCCTTCCTCCTTTCCTTTCAAACCGACGTTTCGGAGGATACTTCCCTCCTTCTTCATGGTTTCAAGGGGTCAATGAAGGAAACAAATAAAATGCTTTCTTCCTCTCTCCACAGCAGTGTTTAAAACTCTTTTCTTCCTTAGCAGAGGGATAGAAAAACAATTGTTTTTCCTCCTTTTTCTTAATTATGTTTAATGATTAAATTTACTTTAATATATAAATATTGATAAGTCAATTATGAAAAAATATTTTATTTAATACAAAATAAATTTACAAAAAATACACCATATTTTTACCTCTATGTAAAGATATAATTCTATCTCTTCTATTCATTCACCACTTAGCTACTAAGAGCTAATATTTATTCAGTTGATCAAACATAAAATGAAACGTTAAAAATAAGTTTAAATTTGGGGAACCAAGACAAGATTAATTTTATTACAGACAAAAGGATCAGCCGGGGCTCGATCTTTGCATGTGTACTGCAATGCTTTGTCATAAGAGTTTTATCTCCTATATCCGCTAAGCTACTGATCCCTGAACCCAAACTAGTAAATATTTAATTGTTTAGTTAAAAATAAGGTTTTTTTTTAATGGGGGGGTCGGTAGGCTAGGAGGTAGCGTGACAGCGAGCTAACCAGGGGACCCGGGTTCGAATCCGCCTCGAGGCAGCCAGCCGGAATCTGACCCCCGGGGGTAGAGACAGATTTTAAAAAATATAGCTAGTATCGTAATTGGGCTTATGGCTGGAAAGGCCGAAAAGCCAAAAAAAAAAAAAAAAAAAGGTTTTTTAATTATTTATATTTTCGTAATATCAACAGGAATTTTAAATTAGTCACTATTTTGAATCCGACAAATCTACAGCAAGCCTTATTTAACAATTGACTTTAAGTCAAATGGAAATTTAATTATTTGGATTTAGAAAACCGCCCCTGTCTCGGTTACGGTTTGCATCTGTTGAGAGCATGAGAATGCTTGGAGGCCCTCCAAGCATTCTCTTGCTCTAACGACGACGCAACCATTACCGCTCTGCCTTAGCGCGCTAGCCCATCGTAGAAATGTTTCCCATATATTGAACGCTACATGCGTGCCACGTGGGACTTTCAGAAAAGCGCTACCTTATTAATAGATGTCACCACTTAATTATTTTGGTCATTACTTGCTGTCTTTTTTGCAATAGATAAAGGATCCCATCTTTATACTTATAAAATATTATTATTATCATTTTCTCTAAAAAAGTAAAGCCCCTTTCAATTACTCTACTAAATTAGCTTTGCCGGCGATCTATTGCCTACACTATAGGCGCTCCCACCTTTTTTCAACTTCGCTTAAAAACTGACTTCACACTGCGTAATTAGTTCATAGCTTAATATTCACAGGCTTAAAGTCCAGTATAAAACCATCTTGAAGCTTGGAATAAATTTTAATTCACCCATATTTGTAATTAATATTTTTCTCTATTTTTTCAGCCGAAAAATATAAAGACACTTTGATCTTGTGGCTTTTCAAGGAAATTCAGAAAAATTACAAAAAACATACCCATCTACTCATGATAATACACTACACTATACGGATGTTTTTTTATCAAAAATATATTACGCAGAATTTAAACGGCGAATCAAAGATCTGTTTAAATATGTTTTATTTTATGTCAGGGGTTCGCCCTCTTGGGAGAAGAACCCAATTAAGTAAATTCGAGTCTAAAATTCTGCTGGAGATTAAATGGAATTTTTAGTGCAAGGCCATATTAAATAATACCAAGTAAATTTTTAAAAATTTTAAATGATGTTTTTTCAAAATTCTAACGTCACTAGAGCTTTTGCTTTGGCCTAAATAGGTAATATTAAATTATATATATTATATATTTTCGTATTTGCATGTCTTTGTAAATTAAAGTTAATACAATGGCGCAAATATAGTCCGTATGAGCGTTAGAATTTTCACAAAACATTATCTTTTTTAAAAATTCAAACAAAAACCTGCTCTCTTTTATTTATAATAAAAAATTATATTTATTGGAAATATCCACTGTATAAAATAAATATTATTATCATCATCATCGAGTATACAGTCCTAGGACTGGTTTGATGCAACAATCCGTCTCCACTCGACTCTGTCCCCCGCCAGCTGTTTGACCTCTCTAAATGTCTGGCATCCCATATCCCCAATTATTTGGTTGAAATATTCTAATCTGGGTCTTCCCTTCCCCTTTTCTTTCCCACCTCCCCCTCCAAGATATCCCTAAGCAGTCCCCCATGTCTCAGTGTGTGCCCCATCATCTGACCTCTTCTCTTCCTCAGACTCCTCCACAAGGTTCTTTTTTCTCCGATTCTTCTAAGAACTTCTTCATTTGTAATTTTATCCATCCAATTGATATTCATCATTCTTCTGTAGCACCACATTTCGAAAGCCTCCAATCTCTTTCTCTCCGCTTTTCCAATTGTCCAGGTTTCACACCCGTACATGGCTATGCTCCATACATATGTCTTCAATAGCAACTTCCTGTTTTCTAAGCTGATTGAGGAGGAGCATAGTAGTTTTTGTTTTGAATTAAACCCCATTTTTGCTTGGGCAATTCTTGATTTAATTTCGTTTTCGCTCTTCCCATCCCATGTTATTTTACTTCCTAGGTAGCGGAATTCCTTAACTCCTTCTAGGTTTTCTTGGTTAATTTTGATGCATTCCTGTCTCGTTTGTTCTTTTTTTGTACATACTAGGACCTTGGTTTTATTCTTGTTTATTTTCATTTTGATTTCTTCTATTATGATTTGGTTAATTCCATTCAGGGCGTCCTCTAATTCTTTTTTATTGCTTCCTAGAAGGGCAATGTCATCGGCAAATCTTAACATAGCGATCTTTTGACCTTGGATTTCGATACCTGTATCCATTTTGTCTTTGAATTCTTTAATCGCTTCTTCTATGTATAAGTTGAAAATCATGGGTGACAGCACACATCCTTGTCTTACACCTTTTTTGACCTGACAACGTCTTATAAATTGGTTTGCCGGGTGACACTTCAAGAAACTGCGTTACGCTCCGCTCACGTTATGCGCTCACAATGAGAGCGAGTGAGAGGCACGCGTCCCTTCCACTCGGGCATGGTTAGCCCGCCTAAGAGCAGAGAGACAGACATAAAAAGTGAAAGGCACACATCGGAATGTTGCTACACCAGGCACTTCTTCCATACGTGCATAACAGCCAGTACGTGCCACCGTTCCTGCAAGTTGATCCTAATATGCCGATTCTTCTATGCGGTGACTTCAACCAAAACGTGAAGTCTGATGACAAGTTTCTCAAATTCATTAAAGATACGTTTAATCTTGATTGCGTATCAGATATGTCTAAGTCTACTACGTTAAAGGAACAACCATTGACTTGACATTTTCTATGCACATTACAGCAGAAACACTTCCTTTCATTTCATATTTCTCCTATCATCGCCCTATCCTCAAAAAAATCACTCAGATAGGAACAAGTTAAGTTGTAGTAAACGCTGTTTCATTGCCTACGCAAATGTATTGCAAGTTATTGTATGTATATTTGTATATAAATACGTATGTATGTGTAAAGGTAAAAATAAAATTTTGTTAATATGAAATTCAGTGCGAGATTCTTTGTATAAATTAATGTTTTAAATATAATTCTTTGTATAAATAAATGTTTTAAATTGTTACTATTATTTCATCCTTCTTCCTACATATACGAATGAATATTCACATTAAAATTATTTTACCACTCAAAGTCGTTGTCACGTAAAACTTTCGCCCGTATACCGACTTTACAGGCAACCATTTTTTTATTTTGGCTTCTCTTTGCTCATCTCCAATATTTATAATTGCCGTCTGGTTTTGATATAGATTGTAGATTAGTCTTCTCTCTGAATTTTATTCCCGCCTGTTTTAATATTTTAAACATAATTTCCCAATTGACGTTATCGAATGCTTTTTCTAGGTCTATGAATCCGATGTAGACAGATTCTTCCCTGATAAATGCCCTTTCTATTATTAGTCTAAGAGAGAGAATTGCTTCTCGGGTGCCTCTGTTTCTTCTAAAGCCGAACTGGTCTTCTCCCCAGATTTTTCTTCAACTCTTTGTTCTATTCTTCTTTGGATTATTTTGGTTAGAATTTTGGAGGCATGTGAGGTTAGGCTAATGGTCCTGAAATTTTCACATTTATCCGCGCCTGTCTTTTGGGAAGTGTGACTATTTTGTTTTTTTGAAAATCTTTTGGGATGATTCCCAATTTATAGATTTTGCTAATTAGTTCAAAGAGTTTGTCAAGTGCCTTTTCCCCAGAGTTCTTTAGGATTTCAGCTTGTATATTGTCTATTCCGGGTGCTCTATTATTTTTTAGTTCCTTCAAATATTATTAATCAAATGTATTTCCATTTCCAATCTCGTATATTTATTTAAAATTCCTCTCTCAATCTTATACAAATTTTATTATTCAAACATATATTTTGTGTAATTAGTTTACTAATATTCAGTGACTAACCACCAATTTTGATTATAATAATGCTGAAACTTTTTGTAATCTTCATCTTTCTTTTTTAATCAATAAAATTATGGTACATAATGGAAAATTTATTTACTTATTTAAAATAGGTAATATTAAATTATATATATTATATACCATTACAAAAACTATACATCAAACATTTTTACAAAAACTTTTTTTAAAATTTATTGTCAAAATCATAGAAATCCCTGATGAAATTACTTTTGTGATTAGAATTAGTCTCTTAAATAAACTAGTACTCTAAACATTTGTTTGAATAATTAAATTTGTAATAAATTGAGATAGTGATTTTATATAAATATATACGAGATTGAAAAAAAATATGTTTGATTAAATAACGACCAATCACTAAAGAACAAAGAATTAAATATTATTAAATAAATTATTAGTTAACTTTTAAGGAGTTCGGTGTTGGTTCTAGGTCAAACATTTTAATATAATAATAAAACTTGAGTAAGATACGAGGTAGGTTTCACAAAAAAGAAATAAAACATCTCCATTAGCTTATATTATATTCTTAGATCATATGAAATCACTCCTGCTTTATACAACAACAACAATTTAGGCTCCCAATTAATTAACAATAAAATAGACAAAATTGATAAATTAGACAAATCAGGAGTGTATAAATTAACTTGTCAAGATTGTGATGCTTTTAATATAGGGCAGACAGGCCGCTCATTCAAAATACGTTACTCCGAGCATGTAAGAGCTCTTAATCATCTCAATAAATCCGATAACATTAATTTAGATTCGACCTCAGCCTTCGCAATTCACTTACATGAATCCAACCATTCAACCTCTAATAATAACCATATCCCCATTCATTTCGAAAGAAAAGGCCTTAAATTGGATCTCTTAGAATCCACCGAAATTAAAATAGCCCTCTCTGATAATTCAAATATTTTAAATAATCGATTGGAAGTGTATAAAAATACAATTATTGATTATATTTTATAATAAATTAACTAAACATTCCTTCCATTGTTCGCACATTGAATATACTAGGGTAATTGTACCCTCTCAGGTACTTTTCCAGTTGTACCCTTTCAGGTACTTTCCCATTCGTTATTATAATAGCAGGTATAGCTTCCTTTCAGCCCGTTCAAATCTCAATAGAAAATATTAATTCTTAGAACAACTTATCCTCTTCCTCATACTTTCCCCTCACCAGATACATTTAATTTTTTATTTTTAAAATTGTTACTTGTAAAACTATTTTTCCAATATATAATCAGTTTTCTTAGACTCCTGATGATGGGCTAACCCCCGAAATATATCGAATTCAAAACTCAATTTTGTTTTATTTCTTTTTTGTGAAACCTACCTCGTATCATACTCAAGTTTATTATTAAATTATTAGTTTATCAAATTTTTTACCATATAAAATAAAAATCTGTACAAAATTTGACATCTTTTCCGTTACTGCAGTGAGAAATTGCGTTTCTGTTTATTGAATTAATCGAAATAAAAATCTTAACCTAAGAGGAGTTTCAAGCAGAATATCAAGTTTCCACTTGCAAGGGTTTATATATTTGAGTGACAGTGACTTTTGATATCAATGTAATCGGGTGCTTACAAAATGCCAAGCCCGTTGTAGAGTTCGTCGAAAAGGCAACTCTTCCCTCATTCTCTCTCTGTCTTTCTTTGTGATGGTAATTGTCTCCTTAGCTCAGAACCAGACAGTCAAATAGCGAAACGAAGCGAATGAAATTGGAATAAAAAAAAGAAAGGTTGTAAATCCCTCTCTCCCAGCCTCATTACTTTCAACGAATAAATTAACTTGCTTATAAGGATGTAACAACATTTTCACACATTCCTCTATTTCTCACAAGAGGCAAATGTGAATGTAAATAATTATACCACATCATTTGTAATCTATTTAAAAAACGAAAACTTTGTGATGAAGGCGAGATTGCTTTGATATTAAATTCTGATGAAGAGGGCAAAGCCCTCGAAACTATAGTCTCGTTATAAATAAATAAAATTTATAATTCCAGCAGAAGACACACTATTTTATTGTCTCCTTCGAGATTGTTTTGGTACTTTTATATAAGAGACGTGATATACTATAATACCAAATATACAATCGAGACAAAAGCAATGCGAAATTATTACTTGGCACGACTGAGAGGAAGGTTTAATTCATTTTTTGTTGTTAATTGTATTTAAAAATGTCTGAAACGTGGAGAAAATTCATTTTCAATTATGATTTTCTTCTGCCTATCCCTAGTAGCACAATATTTCAAACATATATAGATTATATATAGATTTTGAGAATCTATCTCAAAAATATATAGGGACTATATCTATCTCAAAATCTATATAGGGACAATATAGTTACTATATAGTTTTTTATGAAAATGATGAGAGAAGGAGTTACACCAAAAGGTGCAACCCCTAAAGGGCCATCTATCGTGAAAAGAAGAAGAAATAACTTTATGGGCTGGGTGGGGTCGAAGGTATCTGTTGTTACGGGTCTTAAATAGCTGAAGGTTATAAGTCGCGGGAATTATGGTGGCAGGTAGCGAGTTCCAGTCTCTGGAGTCATAGGGATAAAAGAGTTGGCGAAAGCGCTTGTTAGACTTTTATCCAGTTTGAAATATTGTGCTTCTAGGGATGTGTCGTCTGTATGGATTCACATACTTACGATTAGCCAAGAAAAAGGTGCTAAAATGTGTGTATGCAGAGAACTGATTAAATTTTGGGTTCACTAGCTTCAGAACTTTGGTTCCAAAATACAAAAAACTTCTTTTCTTTATTAATATTTTAATGTTTTGTTTATGTTAAAACAACCAATTTTTACTTTACCCTACGTAGTAGGTGCGTAATTTTTAAGCATGATTTTTTCGGGTTATCTCTATTTCTCTGAAATCAGGTACCTATGATAGCTCAACAAAAAAGTCGTAAAAATTTCCAATGCTAAAATGTCTGCTTTTCCAAAGTGAAAAATTAATTAGATTTTGACTTTCTAGTTCCAGAACTTTTTGTTTGAAAAGTGAATAAAATACAAAAAATAAACTGTTGTGGCCGTCCACATTACTTTACCATCCTCTCTTATGTTTAGTTAATATTGAATTAAAATTTATTTTAATTATTTAAGAAAGAACCCCCCCCTCCTGTCCACACCTTTAAATTTTCGGCTCATTATTCACGATATTAGCTAAAGAAACACTCCCTGGTTTTCCACAAAACAAAATTGATATTATTTGGCCAAGTCAACTGAAAAAATAAATAAATAAAACAGTAGATACATACACATTTTTTTCTTTAGGATTTAATATTCATATTTTTAATTCCTATACATTCAAGTGGCTTAAAAAACTATTTTCTTTATTTAGATAGCTAGAAAAAAAATCTAAATGAATATGCAAATACATAATAAAAAAGAAAAATGTAAAGAATATCCATATTGAAAAGTTAATGAATGCTTGAATACAACTAAACTGACGGGAAAACGAGAGGATAAATAAAAATAATAAATAATTGAATAAAAAGTCCTTAATTTAGAATCAACTTGCATCTCTCTGTCTCCAAATGTAATTTCAAAACTTAACTCTTCACAATACATTTCTACAAATTCAATACCTGGGTCTACGCGAGTTACCTGAGAATTTCACTTAACGATTTTGATATACCTTCCGGCTTAATTTAACTAATAAAATTAGTCGAATCATCAGTAATTTTCATGAATTTAATATATTTTTGAGCCCTGAAAACCTAAAATCCTTAAAATCGAATTAGCCTATTAAAGAATAGTTTCATCAAAGCTCTCTAGTGAATACTAATATTACCTGGACATTATATCAGAATTGATCACCAAGATTCAATAGGGTATTGGGACTCATGAGAGACAAAAGATATAATATTTTTAATTAAAATGATCGATGATGAAAGTCAATACCTTTAAAACTATAGTCTCTAACAAATAAATTATATATATCCTACACAAATTCATATATAAAAATATATGCTTATTTGTATTAAGCAGTGGATTTATTGATTTCTCCTTAAAATCTCTATTTTGATTTTTAGCCCCGAAAACAGAATTTCCATTACTATACTTTCCTTTCTGTTTATTAAGCAAAGGTAACAAAATAAATAAAAATTTTAAGAAAAAATAAAAACCGACTTCAAAAAATTAAGTGCAACAAATATAAAAATACACTAAAAGAGTATAAAATAATTATTATCTTATTTAGTTACATCAAGCGACGAAGTATTAACACGAAATTACTTTTAAAGTCGGTGCCAAACAAACTATACCTATAAGCGAGCGTACCCGCCAAACGTACTAAGTAAGATCCGTCGAGTGCGATTCATAAAAGGTATATGTTTGGCACCAACTTCAAAAGTAATTTCGTGTTAATATTTCGTCGTTTAGTTGTAACTAAATAAGATAATAATTATTTTATACCTTTAGTGTATTTTTATATTTGTTGCACTTAATTTTTTGAAGTCGGTTTTTATTTTTTCTTAAAATTTTTATTTTCTCTTTTTAGTGATGTTATTAATAGTGATTATATCATCAGAACTTGACCAAATTAATATGACACCATCCCAGGGAGGTAGGGAGGGAAGGCTAGCTCGAGAAAGTGTCTCCACCTGACGTCACCAGCCGCCATCTTGCAATTGGCAAGAATAGAGAATGCCCATAAGAGCAATGCTAATATTTATATAGTTTAAACTATATATCTTTAAATAAAAAGGTTCTTAAATAGAACATATATATAAATAAATATTCAAAAATGTTATTTCTTAGATCTGCAATGAATTTAAATAGCTACTTTCAGTAAAAATTTGATAAAACAAAAGAGCTCACTCGCACCCATTATTGGTAGATTTCAGAAGAATATATGTGTATATGTATCCCAATTTTGTATGTGCTGCAGGCGCAACATTCAACCGATTGTAACAAAATTTGGCTCTAAATTCAGTCTTCGATGTAAACTTAAACGGAGTAGTTTTTGGTGACTTCAGCCCCAAAGGGTTGCAAAATGGTGGGAAGATTGAAATCTTAAAAATTCATGACAACGTTAATATGCCTGATAACCAACTTGGTTGCAGATACCTAATATCTGATAATCAACCTCTACAACTTTTGTCCGAAATTTTTTTTATAGGAACATTCTAAAAGGGGGGCAGAACAATAGGGTTCGAAATCTAATCTAAACTTGAAGGAGGGTTCCTTCGTAAAATATTAAATATTTTTTATTAAATACCAAATATAAGGAGAGAAATAGGTGTATAGTAAAATTATATGGATGAAGCAAATCAATTTTTATTTATTTATTAAACCAGTGTTTTTACACAATTCAAAGATTAAGAATTAATAAAGTTATAAAACAAATAAAAAATTTAAATATATATTATAAAAATACCAAAAATATAGTTTTTAAATCAGGTACAATTGTAGAAAAGCGAAAACAATTAAACACATGAATGGGTTATTCAACAATTTTTAAATACATATTATAAAAATAACTAAAATATAGTTTTAAATCAGAACAATTGTAAAGAAAATTTTGACGAATTCAATATTTGGAACACGAGAAATAGAAAAATACCGTAAAATGCTAATTAAACCAATCCCTAGTGTCAAAAAACCTGAAACTAGTTTATTGTTTTAAAGGAAAAATTAAAATATATACAGTCTAATCTAAAACATAAACAACTTTTAATAAAAAACAAAAAATATATGAAGAAAATCAAACTTGTTTTTATCACTGTTAATAACAAAAAGAATCTGTCTTAAAGATGGATACTATTAACATACGTTCAGATGGGAAGAGAAGGTTTTGTACCAATCGCAAGATGGCGGCCGGAGGAAATGCCCGTCCTGAGTGGAGACACCCACACCTGCTTTTCTAGCCTAGCTGTTCCTCCTAGCCTCCTTGCACCATCCCTAAGACACCCCTTTCGATAAAAAAGAACCATCGAAATCGGTTCATAAACAAAGCAGTGTTAGGTCTAAACAAACCTAAACAAGCCTAATAAAAAAATTTTAAGAAAAATAAAACCGACTTCAAAAATTAATGCAACAAATATAAAATACTTAAAGGTATAAAATCTGTTATTTATGACAACTAAACGACGAATACACGAAATTACTTTTTGAAGTTGGTGCCAAACATATACCTTTTATGAATCGCACTTGATGGATCTACTTAGTACGTTTGGCGGGTATGCTCGCTTATAGGATATAGTTTGTTTGGAATCGACTTTAAAAAGTAATTTCGGTTAATATTTCGTCGTTTAGTTGTAACTAAATAAGATAACAATTATTTTGAATACCTTTAAGTGTATTTTTATATTTGTTGCATTTAATTTTTTGAAGTCGGTTTTTATCTTTTCTTAAAATTTTTTTACTTAAATTAAATTTATCAAGAGTGTTTCTTCATTAGAATATCTTTATATGTAGAATACCTAGAGCGTTAGAGCAATTTTCATCTTAAATCTCACCATTAGTGCCTAACCCTTTGAGTTACACAAAATTTATAAAAATGACCTTTATTAAACAAAATTTAATTTCCAACTAGAAAAAGATCATATAAAGGAAACAAATCAAATGTTTACGAGTTAAAATAGAGATCTCAATATTGATAGTATGTGAATGGACTTGATGAATTAACAACAAATAATGTGTCTCTGATCTCGATACAATCTCTCGAAAAGAATTATAAGAGAGAAAGCAATCGATCTTATTTTGATCGATTTGATCTATCTGAAGGATACAGTACCTGCTCTATAAGAAAATAGGATTTTGGTTAAGAACTTCTAGTTTAAAAGAATCTTATGAAAATATTCCATTTCTTTTCTAGGAGTTGAGTTCAACTAGAAATATAGCAGTTTAATTTTTTCTCATTAGATATTTATTCAAATCTATTGAAATTTGATATCTGTGTGTTGGGATCCATTTATTTTTCGTAAGAAATAATTATTATTAGGAAATTTGAATTTTAAAAGGCTAGTTTATTTTGAAGTTCAATTTGAAAAATCGCTATAACTCCGATGAATTTTTTTTTAATATGCAAATTAAATAGATCTTATAAAATCAATTAATTATTAATCATTTAGTTCAATTTTGAACGAATTCTTTCAGTACTTTTGAGAAAATCGTCAAAAACCCAGGAAACCGTCTGTGAAAGGCCGCTTTAGACGCATCTGAAATCCACTTCCATGTCACAAGTCAAGGTTTTCGTTTCATATGACCTTTTTCAACTTTTTCAAAGGCATCTCGTAAGTTTTCAAAAGAATCGTTTTGGGCACAGCTCAGATGGTTTTTGATCATTTTCTCAAAAAGTACTTGAAGACGATTTCGTTCAAAATTGAAGTAAATGATTAATAATCAATTGTTTTATAATTTCTATTAATTTCATATTTTTAAAAACAATTTCAACTGAGCTATTAGCGTTTTTTTTAAATTGGACTTCAAATAAACTACACTTTAAAATTCAAATTTCATAATAATAATTATTTAATATAAAAGATAAATGAAAATAACACCCAGATATGATATTTCAAAAGATTTGAATAAATATCTAAGGAGAAAAAAATCAAACATTTTGCCATTTCTACTTGATTCGCTCTCGAAGAGAAGAAATTGAATTTTTTTCCATACAATCTTCTAAATCTAAAAAATTTTTGATGAAAATGCTATTTTCTTATATTAGACAGATACCATGAACCTCCAAATAGATTAAATCAATAAAATAAGATCGATTTTTTTACCACTTATAATTCTTTTGTACTGTTAATATCGATTGGTTGTGTCGCAAGTCACCCGGCATCAGGGAGTCATTTATTACAGTTTTCTTGCTTTTGCCAATTTCTTAAAAACTAATCAATCAATTTCTTTCAAAATTGAATATAATTATTAATGAATCGATGGTTGTTATAATATTTAATAATTTCATATTTTAAAAGTATTTCTGAAGTAGTAATTAGCGTTTATTTAAATTAGACTTCAAATAAACTAACCTTTAAAATGCAACATATTCTAATAAAAACCATATGATATAAAAGATAAAAAGAAAATATTTCAGAGATATTAAATTTCAATAGATTTAATTGAATATGTGATGGGGGAAAAATTAAACCCTTTTGCCATTTCTACTCGACTCCCTGCCCCAGCGAAGAAACTGAATGTTTTCATAACATTTCATTTAAACTACAAAATTCTTAATTGAAATGCTATTTTTATATTAGAATTATTACGTGTACCTTCACATAGATTAAATCGATAAAATAAGATCGTTTCTTTCTCATTTATATATCTTTTGGTCTATTTTATGGTGAGGTTGAGACACAAGCATCTCGGGATAGGGATAGGGATCACGTCAGAGAATCTTTTATCAAGACATTCGGTGGTGATATCTAATATATTGAATTTTAAGAATGATTTTTCTGATTATTATAAATTCACCCAAAAATACTGGTACCGTCTACAGTTTTGAAATAAATTAATCTTTTCAGATCTTCATATTTAATAGTCTCTCAGTGGCACCGACTACAAAAAGTAATTTCATGTTAATATTTCGTAGTTGAGTTGTAACTAAATAAGTTAATAATTATTTTATACCTTTTAGTGTATTTTATTTGTTGCATTTAATTTTTTTGAAGTCGGTTTTATTTTTTTCTTAAAAATTATCATTACCTAAGACAGTGTTTCTCAATCTGGGTTACGCGGAACCCCAGAGGTTCCACACAGGGCGGTTTGGGGGTTCCCGCGCTAGAGGTCAATAAAAGAAAAATAGAAAAACAAAAATAGTAGTTAGTAGTATCACCCTCAAAAATTTGTCATGTAAAGAAAAAAATACTAAATTTAGAGTCTAATTAATTACCTTTAGTCTAATAAAATCATTGATACTTAAGAATGCGATGAACATCACTATTATTGTCTCAGTGATAACATTTTTGTTGATCTAAAGTTCCTTGACTTGCTTATAATACAACCATTACGTTACATTAGTAACAAATTGAAAATATCATTTAAATTGTTATATTATTATTTTGCTATTAATGAAGCTTGAAATAATATTAGTTTCAAATAGATGAGAATATTATTTATGAGTATGCATTGAATATGTAAATAAATGAAATGTCAATTTTTGAAGAAAGTAGAAACTGACTTCCAAAAATTAAATGCAACAAATAAAATAGACTAAAAGGTATAAATCATTATTATCTTAGTTAGTTAGCAATAAACGACGAAATATTAACATGAAATTACTTTTTGAAGTCGGTGCCAAACTAACTATACCTATAAGCGAGCATACCCTCCAAAACGTACTAAGTAAGATCCATCGAGTGCGATTCATGAAAGGTATATGTTTGGCACCAACTTCAAAAAGTAATTTCGTGTTAATATTTCGTCGTTTAGTTGTAACTAAATAAGATAATAATTATTTTATACCTTTTAGTGTATTTTTATATTTGTTGCATTTAATTTTTGAAGTCGGTATTTATTTTTTCTTAAAAATTTTTATTTTTCTTTTTAGTGATGTTATTAATAGTGATTATATCTTCAGAACTTGACCAAATTAATATGACACCATCCCTAAGACACCCCCTTTCGGATAAAAAAAGAACCATCGAAATCGGTTCATAAACAAAGAGGTTAGGTCTAAACAAACCTAATAAAAAAGGTCTAATACCTATGAAAAATACGAAAAAAATGGGACCAATCGGAGCTAGACTGACCCAATGCAAAAAAAATTTTCAAAATCGGTTGACAATTGGCGGAGATGATGAGGTAACATAGGCACAAAAAAAAAAATTCAATCGAATAGAGAACCTCCTCCTTTTTGAAGTCGGTTAAAAAATTCGAACAATTGTTTTTAAAATAGATTTCTGTTTGGGACTACGTTGTTTTATTCCAGAGCCTATTTGCAAAATGGCTATTCGCTTCATCACCTCATCTAAAAAATGACACTGGATGATATTCATTATAATATATTTATAATAATATTAATATAATATTATTTTATGTCAGCAGCCAGAGCCCCGCTGTGGACCACATTGACAGTGACCTCCACTCACGATCTTCATTTGGACTCCGAGGGTGGTGGTTCGGATGGCACGAAATCATCCACCACAACTGCCACCACTTCGACGACCACCAGCAGTAGTACAACCACGTCCAGCAGCAATAACAACGGCCTGGTCGGACTTTCCAGTCTGATTGCCAAATCCGCGGCTGCAGGCACGTCCATCAGCTGACCCGAAACGGCCTGGCTGGCTCCAGTACCTTGGGGTGTCAGCCTGGCCCTACCAGCGACCATGTCGGCCCCACCTTCACCGACTTCGATCGCCAGTGCTACGGTCGTCGTCGAGGAGAGAACCTCCACCACACCAGCGCCTGAAGAGGTTTGAGTGCTGACTATGTAAGTGAACTGTTGTGGACCAGGGTAGAAACTAACTGTACCCAGAAACAAACTGGACGTCATTTGAGCTTATTATAATTCAGTCGACTAAGTAGTTTTACTCATATACAACATATAAGCATATTCAACAGAGGGACGTAATAATGTATTCATAGTTTACAATCTTCTAAAGATTTCTCATACTCGGATTGTGTATTTTTAAGTTTTAAAATTAATAAATACAGTGAAACTTTGATCCATCGTTCCCGACATTTTTGTTTTTCAGTTATTCTACTGTGACAATTGAAAACTAAGGGGATAAAAAATGGACATTTTAAGTTAAATTTTTTATTTTATTGAGATTTTTTGCTAGAAAAACATACTAAGGATTCTTTGCTCATCTGTTGTTCTTAAGTTTTAATAAACCCTCAACAGAAGGTGTTTTGGGAAGATGAAGATGGTATGTACCTGGTTATAACATAAATATAACAGATAACATTAAGACGCATTTACTAAGCTTTGTTTATTTGTAACTTAGCATGTTCATCCTGGATGCTATACAGGTGTTTAATCGTGTCCGCTGTTTTTTTTTCATCCTCATCCCACAAACAAAGATTGTAGAGTGCTAATCTGATACAAAAAATACATCTGTATGCCATTGTGCATCACTTTCTTTGCTAGACCCATTCTAAATAATCAGAATCATAAAGAAAATTGAGCTAAAGGAGGTGCTTTAGAACATCTTACATCTTATCCGTCTTACCACTTAGATCGCTGTCATGTTTGCTATGATGAATTTTCTTGAAAACTTATTTTTAATTAGAAAACATTAAAGTAAAACAAAGAAAGAGAATAAATACTATATTATTCGCCCTTGAACTTTATAAATATTTCGCAAACGATGCATCGAGGTTTTATTATAGTTGAATTTAAAAAATTGAAAAACTTATCTTTTCATTTTGATAAATAATGAAAGATTAAATAAGTTAAAAATCCGTATACACCAGATATACAATGTACTTAAATGCATAATTTCATCATTTACAAAATTCAATAGATAAAAAAAAATATTTTTTTTTTTTCTAAATAAATTTTTTAAACTACATGAGAAATATTTTTCTTTCTTACTGACTCGTGATGCCACACTTGCGCTTTGACTTAACGTTATTGCCGAAAACACCTGAATTTTTCGCACTTTGTTTTATTATTTTTTCAAAATGAAAAAAAAAACATTTACATTTTATTTTTTTAGAAAAATGAACTATGAATTCCCAAGATATTTTTATCAATTCTTATATAACATTATTTAGAGACAACAAATATGCTATTTATTTTGATATTAAGCGAAAAAATCAACTTTTTCACCCTCGAAAAAATCTAGAATGAATGGTAATGGTCCCCCCTGTTCTATCAAAACATGATTTTTTTAGAAAAATAAACTATGAATTCCCAAGATATTTTTATCAATTCTTATATAACATTATTTAGAGACAACAAATATGCTATTTATTTTGATATTAAGCGAAAAAAATAAACTTTTTCACCCTCGAAAAAATCTAGAATGAATGGTAATGGTCCCCCCTGTTCTATCAAAACATGATTTTTTTAGAAAAATAAACTATGAATTCCCAAGATATTTTTATCAATTCTTATATAACATTATTTAGAGACAACAAATATGCTATTTATTTTGATATTAAGCGAAAAAATAAACTTTTTCACCCTCGAAAAAATCTAGAATGAATGGTAATGGTCCCCCTGTTCTATCAAAACATGATTTTTTTAGAAAAATAAACTATGAATTCCCAAGATATTTTTATCAATTCTTATATAACATTATTTAGAGACAACAAATATGCTATTTATTTTGATATTAAGCAAAAAAAAATAAACTTTTTCACCCTCGAAAAATCTAGAATGAATGGTAATGGTCCCCCTGTTCTATCAAAACATGATTCTTTTAGAAAAATAAAATAATGCTTAAAAAAAATTTCATCATTTCATATTCACAGTAAAACTCTGTAGCCTGTTCGGATTTCAATTTGTTCGGATTAGCCGAGAGCAGCTTGACAACTATTGAAGATAACACTGTTATCAAGTGAAAGATTATGATATATTTGCTGTGCTTCCATTATTATTTCATTGTTTTTGCAAAGTGATTAACCTAAAGAATTTGAATAACCAACTTTTACCGTTTTTCAAACCTGGATGACATAACTATGTACATACATTTACACTTTGCTAGGTATGCTAACTGTACGTCTTTGTTGATTTTTCATTCAATTATGTAAAAAATAAGGTTATGGTTATAATGCAGAATAAATATATACTTAATTGTTTTATAAATAAATAAAAAGCTTTTTTTGGTTCGGATTTCCGGAGTTCGGATTTGAGGGTCACTGTATTTCTAAATATTGGTAACAGAAAAAAAAAGAAGTGATTTCATTACTTGCCCAGCTTACAGACTAATACCAAAATGACTCTCTTTGAATTCTTCTCCATTTGTGTTCATAAAAATAATTTCAGCCCACTTTCTTCATCTACAATTTATTTTACGATAAATTGAATGTTAATCTCTTTATGGACAAAAAATTCAAGACTGAAACTTTTCTCGTTGACAATACCAAATAACAAATCTGCTACCAAAGTTTTTGTATGAAGAATAAATCACAGTTGATACAATTCGGGCCTGTTGGGGTAATCGTGCACCTACACACCCAATTCAGCCATTCAGTTGTGACACTAAAGTGAATCAATAAAGAAAATAGATAACTAGAGATAAACAAGGGGTTTAGTTTTCATTCAGATGGAGGAACAAGAAACATGAACACAAGATAGAATTTCTTCAATTTCATGATTTTTTAAGGCTCGTTACAATCTCGGCAAAGTTGATCCGTCA
Source organism: Forficula auricularia (assembly GCA_024734495.1). Lineage (NCBI taxonomy): Eukaryota > Metazoa > Arthropoda > Insecta > Dermaptera > Forficulidae > Forficula > Forficula auricularia. Next base: position 127,848 of record JALMQS010000408.1, read on the forward strand.
TTTTTTCATATCTAAACATAAATAAGCATAAATTTCTTGGTGTTACGTGACGTAACGTAACTCATGAA